>OX596248.1:12548383-12664044 GCA_951394255.1 Polyploca ridens
GAGAACAGTAGACATGGGTTTGAACAAGGCAACGATCCCACCGCAAGCGCTAGTAGTCGTTGTCGAGTACTAGCTGTGCGCGTCAGGTGCGAATTGCTCGGATGTTTTTTTTTTGTTTTTACCGATAAAAATGGTTAAATGTGCAGTTCGATTGTGCAGTAATGATAGTAGGACACACTCAAAGTATAAATCTAATGTCACTTTTCATCGGTAAGTCGAAATATTAATGCATTTCTAACAATTAAATTACGCGTCTCGGGGGTGAAATAGACGCGTGGGGCGGGCACGATTTGGCCTCCCGCGCTGCCCCGCACTGCCGCGCCGCAACTAGTGATGTAGCGCGACGGATACTGCAGTCGATAAATATTCTAATAGTTCATAAACAAGTTGTAGGCCTTTTGAGAACTAAATGTTTTATTTTTATAAAGGAATGTTAATAGTATACCTAAATATTAAAGTAATTATTCGGTTTTAATAATTAATTGAATTGTTCAGTCGGAATTTGTGTTTTACGACTTTTTTGAGACTGAACAAAAAATTTTAATGGGTAAAATTTTACTTTCTCGGTAATATTATACTGAAGTGTCAGTTGTTTAACAAGCTTTTATTAGCTTCACGTGTAGGTAACTAAGTATTTAAACACATCTATGATGTCGATTTTATTTAACCTACTTCTAGTCACCATATCGTACGACAAAATTATGTTGGTAAAACTGTGACAAAATGGTGTGGGGCGCTTTTTAACACGCTTTTATAAGCTTCACCTGTATGTATATATGTACGTATATATGTATGCATATAATGTAATCTTCAAACGTAATTTTCATCGACTTCTAAACGTCAGATTAAACTGAAATTTTGCACGCTTATCAAGTACTGATGACAATACATTAATTTGGGACCATTGAGCTGATCTGATGATGGATCCGGAAAGTAGGCACTGGTACTCCGTAACGGAATAACGTATGTTAGCCGTGTTTGGACTTGTTGGAATCGTCTTCAGATGCATTTTGACCAGATATGGTTCTATTTCATTATTCTATCTACATTAAGTAATTTACGAGATTAGAGGCCTATCAATTAGCATATCTAGAACTTATGTGCCAGAAATATCATCCATCATCTCATCATCATCATCATCTGTCAGTTTAGTTCTGAAAAGCTAACATGCGAGCCGTGAGATAATTTTGTCATCGAATCATCTCGTGTACCTATAGTATAAATCACATGAATAAATGCCGCGCTTTTTCAAACTGAACTTCACCGCGCACGACATAATATGGTAAGAAAATTATCTCAAGGCGCGCATCATGCGCATGTAACCCTGCTGGATACGTTATCAGGAAGCAGTGAAACTGGTACTAAGTTACCTCAAAATGAGCAAAAATTCGTATTTTTATGTTTGCATCCAGGGTCATTCGAAATGCGTAGGCACCTAATAAATTTACCAATTGTATATTTTACGTTATAATTTTAATATTAATTGTATGCTTACATGCGGTTGGTATATTTGCCAGAACTTACTAAATAGGTAAGCAACATACATACCTATACATACTACAATGAATTATGCGGCTATCGATAATTCGGAGCACAGCGCAGTTACGTCCCTATTGTCACATATTCATCAATATAAATATCTATAGCTCATCTGCCTACGCTGGTACTGGGTGAAACTGTGCGATACTCGCGTTCTATACTTAGTTATTTTATTTCTATGGTTTTATTATTATTGTACGAAACCCTCCATGCGCAAATTCAACTCTCACTTGGGACAGATTTTTTAATCAACATCAAAACGAAATTGATATGCTAGTCACCAAGGCCTACTATTAAACTGGTAGAAGTGCCTATGCATACATAAAAAGCAATGGAGAGAATTCAAAATCTTATAAACTCATCAGGCGCTTGTTCATTTAATATCAAGACAGCACTACACTTATTAAACCGCGAACACTTCCGAGATTGAAAATGCTTAAGTATTCTGCGCTGTTTCCCAAATTCCCCCACCCTATTATGAATTTACATTTATACCTAGACAACAGCCGCAAAACACGTCAGCTACACATAACAGGCGAAAAAAGCTCTAGAGATCTTGATCTGCGTCCTTTCTAGAAGGAATAATGGAAACGTCATTCTAATTCAATGATTGTTGGTAATCGAATCAAATAATGCTATTAAAAACTCAAGTTCAACAAGTTGTGTTTGTAACACACTTTGTTGCTGTTTGTTTTCCTTTACGAGATAAATAAAATGTTCATATAAATAGCGCACAGAGAATAGGTAATTATTTCCTAAAGCAGAACGTGGTTTTGAATAAATATATGAGAACGTGTGGAAAATAAGTTATGCACCTGTCGCGTTCGTCTCTGTGTCAGACGCCTCCAGTAATATAATGCTATCGAGCACGAATACGTAACGCGACGTAGATATTCACTATCCAATACCTCCAGGAACTCAATCAATACGAGGCAATGCAGCATTTTATTGTATCACTTTTTGTATGACATATACCTGGTATGTACACAAAACACACAAACATTCCATATGAATCGAAAATATCTTTTTAGTTTATAAACTGTAATTTTCTAGCATAAAAATGGTCCTGTGCTCACAGCGACTATTTGCGCAGCGGCAAAAAGACTTGCGACCTGGAATTAGGCGACTTTTCCCCGGATTTTGAAGAGTTGTAGCAGTTCTGTATGGCGCTGCTTTGCTGCAAAAAGTCGCGCAGTAAGTATGTTGTCAATTCTCAGATGAGAAGATAATATCCATCGTAGCTTCTTTAACATTGTCCAATTGAGTTAAATTTCCCCCCTGTTTAAGGCGGACGTCATTAACTAGATATCGAAAAAAATTGCTATTTATTTATCGGGATAGCCACGGATTTATGTTAGGATAGCATTATTTTTGTAAATCGTAACTTGGATTCGAAGCTCAATGACGACCATTCGCCCTTGGTCATGTGTGTTAATTTAATACGTTTATTTCATAAAATAACATTTATACATAAGAAACTTATCAGCAAGCCCTGGAACAATGCATCATGTGCTAACTAAAAACATGTATTAATGTGTGATGTCTACCCAACACGGCAAGGTAACATCCGTTCGCTGGGACACCCGCGCGCTATCTCTCACCACTTCCCAGACTCGCGTACAATAAATGCTTTAACTGAAACAATACAACTACCCGCAACCGTATGCTAAAACTAAGCATCAGTAGTACCAGTACTATTATACATACGGTACTTTTAAAAATGTATAATATGTAATTATTATAATTTTTTTTTCGATAGATCAACTAGAATTCATCAATGACTCTCTAGAATTAATATGATCTACTAAAATGATGAAAATCTATGCATGTTAAATTAAATTCCGCCTTGACTTGACCTAATTTTACCACGAGCAAATCAATATCGCACGCACTCAACAAAGTTTCTAAGGAAAGGTGGAGCTGGACCGATCAGGGGAATTGAGGTAGGTGTAGAAATCCAAACTAATATTATAATTGCGAAAGTGAGTTCGTTTGTTACGCCTTCACGCCTCATCTACTCAACGGATCATCATGAATTTGACATGCAGATAGCCTATGGTATGGACATAGGCTACTTTTTATACCGGGAACGCGGGTGAAACCGCGGGAGACAGCTAGTTGTAAATAAAGGAATGATTGATATGTAAAATATATATTTTTTTAGTTTTCATCTCAGATTACAGTAATCTTAGGTTTTCATGATAAACCTTTGTAAACGATAATCTTTGATATTTTTTTAGAAATGATAGTATTGGCATCGATACACATTCAAGTCAAAGATGATCAGACAATAAAGTTTAAGTGTGAATAAACTGAAGCGGACAAGCTGATAGCAAGAGGCGAAAGCAGCTATCGATCGGCCCTAACGCCCAACCCTCCCGCGCGTCGCGGCACCCCCGGTATTCCAGCTCACCTTACGTAAGTCCAGCTGATCGTACCCACCCTGTAACCTTGGCGACGAGCCCTATGCACGCACTCTAAAAACATTGCAAATATTCTATTGCGTATTGCACTGACTTTTATCCGTCTTAGAGCGCTCCTAATTCTTAAATGTCTGTGGCTCCTACTAGTCTTTATGAATAGTCCTATTCATCTTATTAATTCAGATTCAAAATCAAAATTAAATAAATATATTATAGAACAATACAAAGATGTCTATAAGTTAAGAAAAAGCCTAAATAAAAAATTCTGAAATGCTGACATCCAAATAGAACAGTCTACGACAGCACCGGCCATCTCGTCGTCCTCAATGTATCCCCCGGCCCGACCGGTATGCGGTCGGACATGTTAATTTCCTTAGGCAAACCAACCCTACATACACTGCAACGATGAACATTAAATTGAGGACACTTTCTTGCGCATTATGGAGAAAAATGCTATATGCAATGATATAGCTCATTAAGGCGGCCCTCTGTGGCCGGCGCAACTTCAACGCGAGCATAGTCTAAAAGCTTGTTATTTAGAATCTCCAATACATTTGCAAGCCTGGTATCTAAATAGTTTCTTTACTTTTACAATTTATAGGTACATTAGATATGGCCAAAGTTCAGGCAAAAACGCTGATTTTCGGAGGCTTTGACTGAATTTGTTTCACACTTTTTTTAAATTACGCCAAGATACAAGGCTAGATATAGTACACAAGATACTAATTTGTTCAAAACATCTAACGAAAAATGTTTAACAACGCCATAATAAGTACAGGGGTTTTGTATGAAAAGTATGACGAATTGAGTCCTCTTAATGAATGATAATAATGTAAACTGCAGAATAAACTATGGATTATGAACATGTATAAGATCCAATCTGCCCGACAACTTTGTTCCTCCAATATCAACAAATAAAATATGTACAGGATTTGCTTTTAAACAATAAGGTTTCCTACCCATTCTATTTGCGAAATGAAGCTTTTTTTTCTCTGAGTATTCATTGTAGAGTCGCAGTTGTTTCCGGTTGGTTTGTTCCCTGCCCCTAGTCATGGAGCGATGGAAGTACGCAACGGGCAAAGCGGAAGCGAGCGAGGAGCGCGATAGAATTTGAACAAAGAATACAATGTCCCGTGCTCTCTCATCAACGTACAATGTTAGTTAAAGCTCCAACCAGAGCATAACTCGTTATATATATAGGTACAATGTTAAAGTATATAGACACTTAATTGAGATTCTAGATACATATATGTCAAATAGGGTATGTTTCAAAAGGGAAGTCAGTAGTTTTACTGAAGGGAAGTTAGGCCTGAACGGGTACGGTTCGTTAAATATTTGACCAGTGTGCCGCTCGATACGGACGACCTTGCGACTACGACGCGCCTGCTCGCTCCCGAATGGCGCCCAACGTGGGATCAGCGATCAGCTGTTACTAAACACATGCTACTTTGATGTCAACAATTCTATCAAAACATAGAGTGACGTGCTTTTGAATAAGAATATCTCTGAAGTTGGCTCACATTTTGATTATTTCATTCATCTATTTATAATTAATCAAAATCAAAACGCAGAAGACATATCCAGAGTCTATAATTGAAAAATGTTGAATTAACGATAAGTAATAATCATATCATGAGATTTTATGATCATATTACGTTATCAAATCATCAGATTGAAAATTGCAAAGTGAAATGTAACACATGTTAAAATAGTAATAGTAAGTATATACGGAACAATAGTTACGGATGCCTACGAAATAACTTGAAATATTCATAAAAAAGCTATTTTGAAAATGTTCTATTTTGAAACATTAAAGGAAATATTTTCCAAATAGATTTAAGTCTCTAGATTAAAACAAACATTTTAAACCACATTTTTAAGGAATCAATGACAATTTGCAGCCACGAACGATTTCAGAGCTACATATTAACTAAGCATAAATAAAATACATTGGTGATCGAAATAATGTTATGATCAAAATGAAACATAAAACCGGATGAAATAAATAAACAACATCAATATGAATTTTTGGTTGATGAATGATATAGTGCAGAAAAGCGTCTAATGTGGTCCATGCATCAGTGCAACGAACCGAAGAGGAAGTACGAGATTCATGTGAAGAAGCGCTGACGGGAGGTTATACGGCATAACGCGCACACGGTCCGTTCCGAAGGCTGGAAGCGTACAACTGATACAGCTACAGGATTGGGCGGGGGTTGAAGGGGCGCGGGGTGGGCGGCGCACGACGCTGGCGCCCAACGAGGGGCTGGCTCACCCCTACACCTCCTTGACATAATCACACAACGGTTTCTCGACACCTATTTCAAAGCAAAATAAAATATCGAGAAACTGTTTAACATAATAGGTAATTGATAGAAAGTATGAAATCTAGTAATCATCAAATTCTGCTTATAGGATGTTTGACTGAAACCTGACCCATGTGTAAAGGTGCTGCTTCCCGGTTGCCAACTGGCCTCCAACGAATCGGTGACGGTTAAGCGTTTCTATATATTTGATTAACAACTTCGGTCTATACGGTCGGTTCCAGACTCAACGCTCTCTATTTACCCTTGGTTGCTGGCTGATTGACAACCCTAAAGCAGCTCCTTAAATAAACATAATATGTTTCATGAGTGTAGGTTTACAGGTCAAGCTGAATCAATCTGTGCAATAAATCGCATAATACAGAAAAAAAAAACCAGGGACATTCCTCACACACGGCTAACTGATCCCAAACTAAGCAGAGCTTGTACTATGGAAACCAGATAACTGATATAATACATATACTACTTTTTGTTTGTAAATACATACTTAATACACATAATTACACCCAGACCCAGGACATACAGACATGTTCATGCACACAAATGATTGTCCTGTGTGGGAATCGAACCCACGAGCTGCGACGCGATAGGTGGGATCTTAACCAGAGTCTTAACCAACTGCGCTAACTGGCTCGTCAACAGAGCGTCAGAGATCCAACATACCTAACGAATTTACGGAACTGACGCGTGATTGACTGAAACTAGGTAAGAGAAGTACCCATACTAAACGGGTGGCGGGCAATGCTGACTGTGAACGGTGATATTGTCGCATCACGCCACAATCTGAGTCTAGACCTTTTAATAATTATCATAGACTAGCTGTTCGTGTCCAGCGTCGCCCGGGTGAAATTTTATAAGCCTATGTTACTCTGTGATATAAGCTTTCTACTGGAGAATTTTTAAAATTGTGCTAGTAGTTGTTGAGTTTATTCATTACAAACAAAAATCCAAATCTTCTCTCTTTATTATTAGTGTTGATAAACAATAGATAAGTACATTTGTTTTTATTTTCGGAATGTAAATTTGTTTCATTAACATTTAATACAATAAATTAATTGTAATTTATTATATATATGTATTGCAATGTAATACATCCATGGAGCCAACAGGTTAAAAATGTAATTCCAACGAATTGCTCTGCCACCGGAGTGCCATCGAAAGCTCAAGCTTATTGTAAGACTTGAACCCACGATTTTGCTAAGGCATTTAACTACCACAGAGTTAACGAAAATCGATACAAAATAACAAATATTCCCCATAACAGCCTATACCGATGTCGGTATAAGCTTTTCCGGAAATTTATAAAAGTAGGTCAAAGAGAGGTTGCAATTCTACAAATTGTGAGAAACAATACACCTGATTCCTATCCACAACACACTTATCGCTACATTTAGAGATACTTAAGTTGATAATTGGACAAAAAACATTCATCAATTGTAAACTCATTTTGTATAGCGTTTGAAGTGAAAAATCGTCTCTGTGGCAGCCTTGACCCATATTAGTACTTGGCAGTCAGCCCCGGAACTACTTTCTAGCACCTGTACCATACCACGCACTGGCAAAATGATTACCCTTAAAAATTCCCGCAGGAACAATATAATCACGGGAACGACGGAAAGTGCTTTGTAATTGGATAGAAACACGGAGTAGGTACTCATTTGCTGGGTAGAATTCATAACATAAAGCTACTTTGGAATATTATAGATAAAAAATTAAATCCAAAAACTAAAACCAGACTTCATACTAAGTGCAATAATTATGTATACACACCTTATTTCCACTGAAATGTATACTGTTAAGCTTATATTAAGGTTAAACATCAGTAACGAGGCGGGAAAATTGTTTTTTTTTTCGAGTTTTTATAACAAGAACTATTGTATTACAGAAAAGTAATTAACAGTGAATAAATTTTTCACCTTACGCCCATGTGACTGTAGCGAAACGGCCAAGCAACATATATTGACTAAGGTGTGTAGAATTTGTGAAGTTAGGGCTTGTAGAGTTAGGGCGTGTAGAGTTAGGGCGTGTAGAGTTAGGGCGTGTAGAGTTAGGGCGTGTAGAGTTATAAGCCATATGGTCTTGGCATCATTTTACATGAAAATGTTTTGGGTGGGATTAAATAAATTTAAATATATAACGTGTAAGATGTTATAATTATAAGAATATTAACTCGTTTCATACTTTTAAGAGCTTAATTTTGCAGTAGTCGAGTTTTAGTTTTTAAACTAACTTTTTATCTACCCTACGGCCAAGCTATGGCTTTTTGTACTATTATTTATTCTGTGCTACGGCCTAACTACGACATTTTCACTTTTTTCGTTCATTACTCAGTTAGAAGACAAACGACAATTCTCAACGCGCTTTTACCACAAATTACCTTCCATTGTCACTGAAGTCATTAGTGTTGTCTTATAATGATTAAACAATACAAAGAAAGTGAAATGCTCATTAGAAAACAAAACTCTTTGCACTACAGGGAATGTAGACAAGATGTTGATTCATAAGTTTCATAACACAAAGTTTTAATACAATACAACCAGTCTGACTCGATCGAGGTCCCTAGTTGTCCGAAAAACTTCACATGATCCAACTTAAGTTAGGAGGAAGAACTTCATCAAATTGTTTTTAGAAAGACAAAGAGAAAAAACTATTATGAACGTAGTTACTCTATTTTTATTATATTGAAAGTTACTTATTTCTACAAGCTTTTATTTAACCTCCTATACTAACAATGTATGTATGTAACTATGTTTGTTCGGGTGGAATGTTGCAAGCCGAATTTCACCCACTTCCAGGTCGGATTGACTTGATATTTGGTATACATTAGTATATTGGAAGACCTAAATACTCAAAGTGGAAGACAATGCAAGTACAGTCACCAAAAAAAGCTTGGATTAAAAATGAAATTTTAACGAAAACTTATTTGTTGTTAGACAGCAGTAATTTCCGATAGTAGGTACTTTAAACTTTGATAATGAACAATAAAATGGAAAATAATATAAAAATTTATGATATCGGGCAGATGTTTTGCAGCAATGTCTGGCGTTTGACTTGTTATCAATAAATTGTTATTTACTTATTATGTCTACATGTGCGTCTGGTAACTGACAAGCATAGGATTTTAAATCTTATCTTAATACGTATAGACAATTGTGGATTGTGGCTTATTAAAGGATTTATACACGATCGCATACCTAGCTACTGTTAAAAAATTTACGGTAGGAAAATACACGTAGTTAAGGGCGGTATGTAAGCTAAACGTCATAAACAGGGTTCGCTATTTTAGTGGTTTATGAATGAAAACATGAAACAAATAGTATTATATGAACATAATCATAAAGCCAAGACACCAATTAACAGATCGGTGTTGGCCCTTTTTTTTAATTTTACTTTTATAAATAGCAAAAACCTTATGAATATTACAAAAATCATAAAATCGAGGTTGTCCTCTTTAGTGATACCATCAAAATAAGAATCCTTTTTGTAATAAATTTATATTAAATCGAATCACAAATATATGTACAACAGATCCGTGGGGCCACATTTTAATTTTTTTGTACGAGAATAACGTAATTTATTAATTAATAAGCATCAATTTTGCGACGCCATTTGTCCATACATTTTTCTATGAAATGTCATATGAAGCTTTATATACAAGACGCAATCGCGAAAATATTCAGTTCCCCCCAGTGTCCCAAGGTGACACCACGTCGCTTTTTATTGACACCGGAAATTACGTCATCCATATATCTGTATACATGCGCTTGTGAAAAAGAACATAATAAGTGCATTTTTATTTTTTACATTATTAGAGTTATGAAATGGACATTTTGATAAATTTATTGTTCTTATGGTAATCGGTATCAATTTCATGATTGGTTGATACGTCCTTAGTCTTTTTGAAAAAGTCCCGTATGCCAAAATATTTTCCTTGTTCTCCCTCTCAGCCATTGATTGCTTATTTTGTTACTTGCTTATAGATAGACTAGTCTTATTAATAAAATATAAATAAGATTCTATTTTTAATCATGTGGCTTTTTAATGAATCGTCGATGCTGAACAGAAGGTTAGGATACGGCCATCGATATAATATATGTATTTTATTAGATTTCACGTTCCGAACAGAAAATCCGTCGAGCTTGATGACAGCGGGGGTGAGGCGGGGGCCTGCGCGAAGCGAGTGTGCAGTAGACTGACTGATGCAGTGCAAGCTGTGTCTAACTAAACTATACAAAAATGTAGCGCCAGCCGCTTATAGATTATAGTTTTCGCGCGACCAAAACATCTTAAGCGCCGATGAATTTCATAGCGCCTACGCGTTTCGTTCAACGTGTCGTTCCTATAGAATTTACACCGCAGTCGTGGCATTTAAATGAAGAAATATTTTTTCTATTGTGATATTACGATATTATTACCTATTTATTCACTTGAAAAACAAATAAGTTTACTTACTGAGCTTTGATTTCTTGTATTATTAATGCCGCTCCGTACGCACCCACACCGCATGAATGTCGAAGGCACACTAAAGTAAGGTGAACGGAACGCAGTTCAGTTAATTCGAACCGAGTGAATGTTGGGAACGCTGTGTATATATAATAGAATGCTAGTAGAATAAAATTATATCGATGGATACGGCCATTTGTAAATAATTCACTGTTCTTATATTATATTCTTTAACTATATAGCTATTATTGTTACTAGATATTTTCTTTGTAGGTTTTATTTTATTAAGCATAACTTAATAAACCTCTTTGCAAATCTTTACAATTTAAATTCTTATAATTTTTAATTCTCGTCGTCACACTACTACTCCTAAAAGTCATTGTGGGCATTATCGATTTTAATAAAAATTCGGTATCTCAGCACCTGTAATGTAAATATGATGAGAAATACCTTATTCAATTTGAAATAAAATTACTGCAAAGTATGGTTACTAGGCACGTGCACAGACTAGAGCTAGGCACAAGCCGCCATCGCCCCACCCTTTTACTCCTTCGTACTCCCGTTGAGTATTATGTCTACACTTTAGCTTATTACATGATTTTCAAAAAAAAATATTTTTTATTTTTATTATTTAAAAAAAATAAAGTATTTTTTTTATATTTTTTTTAGCACCAGTATCATTTGTATTATCGACCCTGAGTCGCTCGTCGCTGACCAAAACAACGACCTGTATAACATTATTTCTAGAGCTAATATACCAGGTTGTTCAATAAGTTTTGTCGTTCGATACGCGAAACACGTTTTTATTATTTGAAATACATTTTATTATGATGATGATGATGATTAGAACTACTCTCAGCCAGTACAACGACCGACCCATGTCCTATACAACCATTCAAACATCAACCACCATGTAACTAACTTAGTTTATAATGACTGGTACCTGAATAGTTGTATCGGAATAGCCATGGAGAAACCAAGGAGTGCGTGTTATATAGGAGTGACACGCTCTGGGGTGGGAGAGGACGGCCAGCTAACCGCAACCAGCTGACCACAATCGACCGACTGTTCAGCCTATAGATGAGGGATGAGCGTTGATGTATGTTGAGTGCTGGGGTTTTATTGTCTTCTTTCTTATTTTGATTTTTTGTTCCTGGGTTGGATTTTGTTATATCTTTGTTGTTCATTAGATTAACCTCCTCCATGTACGGGTATAGCTTCTGTGGTTGAGAGGCTCCTTGTCCATTTCAGCTTCGGTATGTGCTTGCATATTTCTTGTTCTTCGTTATTATTCTAGAGTCAATTTGGTTGCCTCAGGCACAACATTCAGCAAGGTTTTTAGTATAGTAGTCAAAATATTCTATATCATGCGCCGATTGATTTTTAAAGTAAATATCTGTTTTCTGGGCTTGGATTTTGGTGTACTGTAGGGCCGTAACATGGCCATAATATATGGGACTGTATTCTATCAAATGTTTGTTTGTAAACTTAAGTATCTTGGTTAATGGGATGAGAAACATCCAGGATAACATATCTTTTTGTGTTCCCGAAAGTATTTTTTTTGGTTTTCTATCCTGCTGGGTGTATGAAGTTCCGTGATTTTAATCTGATCATGGATGAGCATTTTGTCCTGGTTTAATTAGTGTTCAGCCTCATTGTTTATCAGTTAGTTTATCACAAGCGCTCGAGCTGTACACACCTCAGTGAAATAATTGTTAGACCCGGTTCTGATGCCTATAATTATTTAAGACTATACATGTGTTAAGTGTAGTGAAGTGATTATTTAATTGTAATATTACGACAGTAAACACATTGGGCCCGTGAAGAGTTTGTTGCGTCGCTTCTTCTCCTCATACAGGGCATTTCCGAAGCGACGGTTTAACGTTGTTTTACCCTGCGGAAAGTTGCTGTTTTGAAACCCTGCGGAATAAATGCACATGAAATACACTAAAAATCATCGAACGAGTCGTAGTGGGTTGGGGGGGTGCTCCCAGAACTCCCTATCAGTCGCCGCTATACCGAATTTAATAAATGTTCGTTAGCTAATTATGAAGTATCCATTACTGAATTGGCCATTGCAGGATAAATGGCTACGGCCCACGTTAAATGGCCTGCGTTCGCGTAAACTAATAATTATACAAAGTAAGGGATAGAACCGCTGCATGGCCAATAGTATAATAATCATTGAAAAGGATTTCTTGACATACTTAAATTAGAATGCGTGACAAATATTATAAACATAATATAGAATGGCTTCCAAATCTTTTAAAAGAGTAATAAAGTCGAGAAACGTCTCTGTGCAACCATCTCTTTTAATCTGAAAGCTAGATCCGCACATAAACCATTAAAGTAGATAACCTGAGCTGAAGGTCCTTGATAACATTTGCTAAGGGCCTCGCACTGGCTTAATTAGGCACTGTACTACATGATATTTATATTGCAAATTAAATAAAAATTAGCCTAAAGCATTTGAGGATAATGTAGCTTCCTATTACAACTCAAGTGGCTTCCTATCCGCCTGCCGGAATACACACAAATTGCCACTCTTATACACTGTTTTATTTAATCCTAAAGCTCCTCGCTATCTCATGGAACGCTTCGAGTACTACACCTCAACATCATCTTCTTCATAGTCCCATGGAACTTAACTTCCAAACTCCCAGTCACACTTCTCACTCTTATTCAAAATCTTTTACTATCCAAGCTGTACGTCTCTGAAACTCTCTCCCTCAGACTATAAGACGGGCCCCGACGTTAGACTCTTTTAAATCTCTTGTTATTTCACGCTATCACACGCTATAAACTTCCTCATTTCCTGCCTTTCTTTATATTTTCCTAGAGCTGTTATTTTCACGTTATGAAAGTGTATTCTTATCTGTTAAACCTTCCATATTCTCATATATCCTGTTACCCAAAGGTTATCTACAAGAAATCGCTTAAGCGATAAGACCGCTTATTTTGTATCACTTCTTCTTTTTTGTATTGTTTCGTCTTCTACTATGTTCTTAGTCATGCACTCTTGGCAGAGTGGTGGTGGTCATGGATTGTCCCTTTCTCGCATGACCGCTACATTTGCAATGTTTCTCCATTTTTTCCTATTTGTGGCGTTTCGGGAACATTCGGTAATCGTACACTGCGTGGTAGATTTTATGAGGTCAAGCCACCTGGTTGGAGATCGACCACGCGAACGTTTGCCTTCAACTCGACCTTGGATGACCAACCTCTCCATAGAATCATGTTTAGGTGTGACATGTCCGAAAAATTTTAGGATTCGTATCTGAACAATCGACGAAAGTCTTTGTTTAATCCGGAGCTCTTTTAATATGGAGACGTTGGTACGATGCGCAGTCCAGCTTATTCTCAGCATCCGTCGCCAGCACCACATTTCCTTCTACTATATGGTGTACAAATAAAGCTCTTCTCTATACCATAGGTATCTGATTGCCAAATCTCAATGCGATGGGTTCAGTGGTTAAGGCGTGAAAGCGTAACAAACAAATGGGCCAGTTGGTGCAGTTGATTATGATTCCACCTATAGCGGTGCAGGTCGTGGGTTTGATTCCCACCCAGGATATGCATTTGTGTGCATGAACATGTCTGTATGTCCTGAGTCTGGGTGTAATTATGTATTTACAAACAAAAAGGTTTCCCTAGTAAAAGCTCAGCTTAGTTTGGGATCAGATGACCGTGTGTGAGGAATGTCCCAGGATGTTTATTTTATTTTATTTACTAAACTTATTACTATTTATTATTATTACTTATTAAACAAACAGAGTTACTATGGATTAGTTCTAAAAAACAACCTACTTCTTCAAAAAACGTTAACGTAAGTACCCCCAAAGTACTAATATAAGGCATAGCACTGAATTTCCTTTGCTTATAAGTAGTGAATCCATTCTGCTTAATAATTATGTAAACTTTGGTTGCGCTTAAATAAGCCACTAGAAAAGGTATTTAAATAGAAAATTAAATATAATGTTACTTAATAATATTGGAATTTTATCGGCTGGTACCACGTTATGCGATTCGTACCTAACTTGACGCAACGTCAAGTTTGGATCTGATGCATGTGTGCGTGCCTGTAACACAACTGCAAAGTAACAAATGAATGCTGGTTTTGGCGCGCGATCTAGCCTACATACTACCCTTAATATCTCATTACGCATAGATAAACAATAAAAAAACCATTTGAATAAGTGCCTTGGCTTCTCAAGTATTAGGTAGTGCTTGCACCTAGTAGGTATATTATTTACTTTGTGCTGCGCTTATGGAATACATAATCAACCAAGTATTTATTGAATGAATTGAATATTATACACAACTAGCTTTATAGCCCGCGACTTCGTCCGCGTAGATTATTTCTTTTTTCTAGATATTAATCATTGTAACAATATAGAGCTTTGTTCATGGCTATTGTCCGCCACTACGTGTGATATTGACAAAAGTTCAGGTAGATTAAGAGCTCATATGCGAGGATGCCACATAAAACTGAAACAGTCCTGCCGCAAATCAACTCTAGCAAATTTCAGAGTTTTTCCTTGTGACTACAAACCTTAATTAGGACCTGTTATCTTTTAAATTCAAACGGAAGGTGATTTGGGATCAATGGTATACGCGGCAAGAAGACTGTTTCTCCTCTGGCAGAACCAGTAAATATTTTGGCCTCTATTGATTTTGGCATCTAATAACATTGCGGCGATGGACGATGAGTTTTTTACTTGATCGGACCATCTTGTTGGTGAACGACCACGTAGTCGTTTTCCTTCCGTGTTCCCAACTATGATCAGATTTCCAAACTTTCATCGCCTTTGCGCACCATGTGGCCAAAATACGAAAAAATACGTTGGTGGCATATGGTGGACAATCGTGTTTTAATTTGGAGCTGCGATAGGATTGATGCATTGTTGCGTTTAGCGGTCCAAGGTATTTCCAACATCCGTCTCCAGCACCACATCTCGAATGCATCAATCTTTTTTCTTTCTCGGGCCAGTATAGTCCACGCTTCCACTCCATACATGAAAATGAGGAATACCAATGCTCGTATTAACCGGATCTTTGTTTTAATACCGATTCCTCTCTTTTTCCTGATGTTGTTTAGGCGAGTCATTTCAATACGCCAATACCATAAGCCGAAATAATAAATTTTGAATTTTTCACTCCGAAAATAAAGATCTTCATATACTAAATTTAATCCCCCTTTTCACTCCTTAAGGGTTCAAATTCCAACAACACCGATATTCGTTGCGTTAGTTTAAATAATAAATTTAGTGTACTTCCATACACAAATTCATCCCCCTTTTTACCCTTTCGGGATCGGAATTATCAAAATCGTTGAGGCACATATAAATTAATTTTAACTTTGAAACTGATGGACTTCCATATAAACTTGCATCCCCTATTTTACCCCCTTAAGGATGGGATATCCAAAAATCCTTAGTGGTTGCCTACACTGTGTAATAATATATTAAGTGACGTTTACTTTGAAACTGAATGACTTACATACATCCCATACCTTTTCACCCTGTCGGGGGTGGAATTGTCAAAAAAGCAGAGATAACTACACATTAATTTTCAATCGTCAGCCTAAACACAAAATTTGAAGATCCTAACTTTAAAACTGACGGACTTGCATACAAACTGTCATCCCCTATTTTACCCTCTTAGGGGTGAAATTTCCAAAAATCCTTCCTTAGTGGATGTCTACACCGTATAATAATACATTTAGGGAAGATTACTTTGAAATTGAAGGACTTGCAATACGCAACTTCATCCCCCTTTTCCTCCTTTCGGTGGTGGAATTACCACAAACGCTGAGATAACTATATATTAATTTTCAATCGTCAGCCTAAACACAAAATTTGAAGATCCTAACTTCAAAACTGACGAACTTGCATACAAACTTTCATCCCTTATTTTAACCCCTTAGGGGTGGAATTTCCAAAATTTCCTTCCTTAGTGGATGTCTACACCGTATAATAATACATTTAGTGAAGTTTACTTTGAAATTGAAGGACTTGCATACCCAACTTCATCCCCCTTTTCCTCCCTTCGGTGGTGGAATTATCACAAACGCTGAGATAACTACATATTAATTTTCAATCGTCAGCCTAAGCACAAAATTTGAAGATCCTAACTTCAAAACTGACGGACTTGCATACAAACTGTCATCCCCTATTTTACCCTCTTAAGGGTGGAATTTCCAAAAATCCTTCCTTAGTGGATGCCTCCACTGTATAAGGTATCTTTGTGCAAAATTTCAAATCTCTAGGTCCAGCGGTTTGGGCTGTGGGCTGATATATCAACAATCAGTTTATCATTTTATATATTAAGATATGTATCATATTACAAACAAAGTTAGCTATTTAGATAAGTATTAAGTAGTACTAACATAATTACACAAACCCTCGTCGAATTAATACCGAATCAAAATTAAAGAACATTGTAGACCGTGATGAATACACGGATATGACTGACTCGTAAGGATTCATTCGAGGCCAAGGAAGCCTTAAAAATCGCTTCCAACAGTTGGACAGAAACACCTGCGCTACGCTTTTGTAATAACGCGCGCGGTGAAGAATAAATCCAATCCAATCCAAACCAAATCTTCATCATAGGGGTTTCCAAACTCAATGGTGATACGAAAGACACGCTCTTATTTCACTAAGATAAGGGTCGGGCTCTCGTACAGAACGCATACTCGAGTCCACTCCACGCGCGGCGCTGAGATAGCCCGTCCCGGGGGAAGTGAGATACCTCCCCCCACCACTCTCACAGTGCTATCACACGATGAGTCGTGCCCACATCGACTTATCGTTCTCGGTGTGGTGGCTTCTAGGCGCTCAGGGCCCCCGCCCGGTTACCCACGACCCCGTTTAATCGCCTTTTACGACAGGTAGGGTAGTTGTTATTCTAAGCCCGAGCTACAGGGCAGGAGGGCCGTGTCGAGCCACGTTTGCGCCCCGGCGGCATCGACTCCGGATGGGATCGGCCCTCTCCCGATCCCGCTCAGCAGCTTCCTTCTGGATCATTACGGTCTCACAGAAGGAGGTTACGGCCCTCCACAAACGATCACTACTGCAATGAGGAAACGTCGATTTCACTTTGCTACCCCTGGTATTGGGCCCAGAAACTCTTTACAAAGTAACAAGTTAAGCTAGTTATACCACCCAGTAACCACCAAGGAATTGAATATCTTATAGAGAGGCGATTAGGCTAGCATGTAACATCAGTAGCATAATGCAATACCTATCTGAGAGAGAACTTATGTGTGAACACAGGGTAAGAGAATGGGCAATGGAGCTTCAGGAAATCATATTAATATTTAATTATCACCTCTTGACGCTGCAATGGCACAACCGATTGTTATGCAATTTGGCATGCATTGAGCCTATGGCATGCAGAGAAACAAAGGCTACTTTTTGTCCTGGGAACTCGGGTGAAACCACGGGGGACAGCTAGTATTAGAATATAATAATAGGCAGATGATTATAACAGGTGAGTACTTACTTATTCATCAAAATGATTGACCAACTCATATGTTTATATTTTTACACTATTTTGTGACTATAATTTATGTTAACATGTCAGCAATATTTTTACACTAAATTGTAACAATAATTTATATTAACATGTCAGCAATGTTCAGCTCGTGCCCTGAATATGATATGGTTTTATTTATTACGAGAAATAACTTTATTCATTTTAAATAAACAACATAGACTGTCAGTAATGAAGAGAAAACACACAATGATAACACATTGTATGTGATAACCTTTCATTTATTCTGTGATAAGGCCAAAATCTGTCCTATAAACAAGTTTGTTTTGGTTTAAAGCAAACATAAATAGGTACTTACTTTTAATATGATTATAGAAATGGAAAACTGTTAAAAATAGTTTTATCATTTCATATGTTAATTTGTAAGATATACAAAAATATAGGCAATTTGAGTACACAAGTGATACCTTTGAATCACTACATACATACATACATAGTATAAAATGAAGTCGCTTTCCGCGTCTGTCTGTCTATTTATCCGCTAACTCCTTCTAAATCACGCAACGGATTTTGATACGGTTTTCACTATGAATTAGATAATTTTCCAACACTGCAATATTTCACATTCAATATTCATAACATTGCAATCTATTTATTTCAGACTTGATCTTGTGATCACAGATTCAAACACAAAAATCCTGTATCTGTCATTAAGAGTGCGTGCAAAGCTAGAAAAATATGGCCATGTCAGGTGAAACAAACTTATGTCTAATCTTCACGTGGCATGAGACGGAGATAGCGTGTTTCGCGGAACAAAAATGAACTAAGCGCTTCTTATCTAAATAACTCGTAAAGTATAGAAAATTTAAAAAATTGTTAGTATCAGCCCTAGGTGATATGTTAGTGATATTATTTATTGATTTTTTGTCTTAATTAGAACACCATGAACGAATAAAAACGAAAATTCATTATTATTAGAGGTATCTTTGTGATTTTTTTCTATCGAAGAAATTTCATTCCTTTATGTTTTTGCTCAGATAGAACCCTCGCGTATATAATGAAAATACACATACAAAAATATTTTTTCATTTAAATACTATTTACTTGGGTAAATTTCAATTCTATGATTGTTATTTTGCTTTATACGCACTCTTAAGGAACTACTTCTGTGTCCAGAAAATACGAAAAAGGTTGCTTGCTATACTTACACGTAATAGGTACTTGCAAAGATTTTGTATTGACAAGATAAACAGAGACAGAAAAAGCGGTACCAAAATAAGTGTTAGTCATTTTGTTTGATTGTGTATAGTTTATTGTTACAATTGCCTCATGGATGCAATAGTTAACAATGAATATATAAGCCTAACAGTACCTATACATTTCAGTGGAAATATGGTGGTATACACATAATTAATAAAGTATAAATAATTATGTATACCACCATATTTATACTACTATACTGTTAAGCTTATATTTGACTATTGCATTCTAGAGGATACATAATTTTGTAACATTAAATGTATCGATTTCATTGTAATCAACTGCATCATAAATTACTGATCAGTTTCCACTGGATCTTCAGTAAAGATGGGTGTTCCACAAGGCTCTATCCTTCGTCCTTCTCTTTTTCTCATTTATATCAATGACATACCTTATATCGTAGAAACAAACATTAGATAGTAATGTTTGCTGATGACACTTCATTTCTGAGAATAGACATAATTTTAATACTGACGATGTGAACATGCTCTTTCAGTATTTGTGTTTATCTCACTGTTAATAATTTGTGGCTCTATGAGAAAAAAAACCAAATGTATCAAATTCAATCAACCCAATGTAAAAACTCTTGGACATTAATATTGTTATTATGGATGAAAAACTGGATATTGTTGATGTGGATTTGTAATTTACTTAGTTCTGCAACTAAGTCTATTCACCAAATTAGGCAGCTTATACAGTGAGGAAAATGCATTCTCTCACTGACAAATCTATGGCAAAATAAGCTAATTTTAGTTATTTTCACAGCTTGATGTCTTACGGCATCCTTCTTTAGTGGAGCTGACATTAATAGAATTTTTGTTTTGCAGGAGAAGGCAATTCATGCAATTTACAAATTAAGTTCTAAAGATTCTCTTCATGTCCATAATAATTATGACAGTGTCGTCAAAGTACATTTATGAAACTTTGATTCATGTAAGAAAATACAAAAATAAGCACAAACTTGCTGTGCAATTAACACAGTTCAGCAAAATAAGAGACTCTTTCAATGGGCAATGTATATGTTTCTATAACAAAGAACCCAAAGAAATTCATGAACTCTGTGTATAATCTATAAAAAGTTAATGAAACAAAAGTTATGTAAGAAAGGGTACTATAGTTTCTGATTTTGTAGAAGACTAGATTAAATGAATTGTTCCCTTTACATGCTATTTTAAAACCACCTATTTAATATTGTAAAATGCATTTTAAGATTATTTAAAAAAAAACACTCGCTTAATTTCTTGCTGCCTTGCACTTCGCGGCCTGTGACTTACCAACTTCAAAAAGTTTTAAAAGTTGTATGCGATTTGGATACATAAAACTCAAAATTAATTAACTTTTTAACAAAAATATTTTACATGTGACATATCAGAACTCTCTTGCAATACATATGAAAAAAATTTAGTTCTCTTTTGTCATTTCACATAATGAAAACTACCACAGGCTAACTAATCAGTTAAGCGCTATGCCTGTAGTAAACAAGTATTATATATTTTTAATGATCAAATTGACTGTTAGGCGCCGATCCCTCAGTTCCGAGTCCAGAGTTCCGCATTCACTGTAATTTATGCGGCGCCTTTGATAATTGCACACAGAGAAGTCATTTAAGAGAATGCGAGTTCTGTCAGAGTTCCATTCTCTAAAGCTGGCAGTTGAGGTGACACGTCTGAGCTATCACTGTCTAATTTACTGAGTGACACAAGGCAGAAAGGACAATGGGCATTCTGGCCCATGAGCAGTCACTAATGAAACTAAAGTAAGGCCAATGAGACGAGATAAAGAATGTAAACAAACTTTAGCTTGCTGTATGTATATAATTTTTGACGGCCCAACTGGCGCAATTGGTTATGCCTCTGGTTAAGATTCCACCTATCGCACCGCAGGTCGTGGGTTCAGTTCCCACACAGGACATGCATTTGTGTGCATGAACATGTCTGTATGTCCTGAGTCTGGATGTAATTATGTAGGTATATTAAGTATGTATTTACAAACAAAAAGTAGTATATGTATTATATCAGTTATCTGGTTTCCATAGTAAAAACTCTGCTTAGTTTGGGATCAGATGACCTGTGGGAGGAATGTCCCAGGATATTATTATAATTACACCTTTTGCTACGGGATACTAATTACACTTAATGCAGAATTAAGAAATTAATAGGTAGTTATTTATTTCTTATTTCTTAAATCTTCAATACACTATAACTTTTTTTCTAAATACACCACAGTAATAAGCTTTCATATTTTTGTTAAGAGGCCGTATGCAAAATTTTGCCGATTTCGCTGATTTACGTGATATAGCAATCGTGATTTTACAGTTACAATACTGTATTTCTACAAGTTTTAATTCACTACACTACTAAAATTTAATTTAAATTATTATCTAATGAATGAGCTACCTTTTTATTTTTATCATTTTATTTAATGCGAGATTTTGGTTGTTTTAAAAGATTTTTTATTGCCAAACTATGTAACTTTAAATTTTTTTTTTTCAGGAAATGGATTGGAAGTTTATTTATGTTGTTATAATTTTAATGAACGAGAGTTTTAAGTAGCCGAAATCAAAAGCAATTCATAGCCCATTTTCTCTAAAAAATTATTAAGATAAATATTTTTTTACTCAAAATTATTATATTAAAGTGGTAAAAAGCGCTCCGTTTATTTTATAGATGACTTTCATAACAATAAACTGTATTTTTTTCATACCGTTTAGACGGCAATACGATTCGTAAATATGTGATATTCTAAACCTCATCAAGCAAAAATTCAAAAACAGCTGCCTGTTTCAGGTTGATTAATCAAAATTAAATAAGAAAATTAAAAAAGTAGATCGTTTATTAGATAATAATTGAAATGATATTTCATGTTGTTTATTAAAACTTATAGAAATACTGTATTTTAACCATAAAATCACGTCTGTAAAATCACGTAAATCAGCGAAATCGGCAAAATTTAGCATACGGCCTCTTAATATATTATTGCCTAATAGAAAACAGAAATTATTGCTGGCCGCCAATAGGACAAGCTCCATACAAATTTGCCCATTTACCTTTAGAACTATAGACTGCTCGCTCACTGTGTGTACAAGTAATTAATGCGCAACTCCGAACGTGGAACTCTAGAACTACTCTCTGTGGGATCACCGCCTTATAAATACTATGATACAGTAGTACCCAATTAATATGGCTTACCGATGTACCTGCGCAGAAGATACATTTTCAAAGTGCGGGAAGCGCTATTGGTCGGCAGCTGCCGCCATGTTAGCGCACGCCGTGCGGAGGAGCATGACTTGAGAGTGAGACGGAACTAACAGCTGCACTGTATTATGAACCTTATAGTAGTGATCTAAGGTTGATTGTAAGTTTTAAGCATTCTTTCGTTAATCTTCGGGTCCATACTTTCTCTTCTGTGCGAACGAAGATTCACGACGCGCCATATAAGTTGGGTAATACTGTACTTTAGTATAAGCATTTACTGGCCTATATGTCAGTCAAAGCCATTTATTCAATTTAGGCCTAGTAGGGCACTTATGAAGGTCAAAGCTACTGAACTTACCACCAGTTCGTAAGTCGGCCTTCAACTGAGAAGGACCAGTTCTTACCTCTTGTCTTGACAAGAATTTCTGAAATGCTAGAGATAAAGACGTAGTAGAATCATAACACTAAGTTCTATACTCACATTTTGCTTGTAGTCTAAAAGCAGGAGGTGTCCATATAAAGTTAATTTAGTTGCATGAGCGATACCGCAAACACAAAAACAACAGAACTTATTATCGCTGGGAATCATTCAATATCGTGGCGTAGATTATTTGATATTTTTTTAAATTATTGAATTTTTAGAACACTACAAATCTAAACAAAATCTTCAATCAATAATAATCTTATCGTGAAACGAATTCATGCGAAGTCCTAGCTGCGATCGGAGCAGATCGGAGTCCAATACAGTTATTGTCCAGCAAACATAACAAAATATAGTCCGCACATGTCGTTTTATAACACAGAAAACAGCAGTCTTGTTAAAAACTATGTATTACAGGATTGTTGAGGAATAACACTGTTTTTATGAATATTTGGTGAGAGTAAAGTTTAGAGGCGTTTTTACTGTACATACTCAACTGTTCTGATTGATGTTCGCGCACGCATCTGTCAAACAAATGTCAATTGTCAATACAGTCTGTAAACATTTTTGTGCGCGTCAAATGAAACTCAAAGGAAAGTCTAGAATGAAACATTGACCAGCGCCATCCAGTCTCGAAAAGAAATGCTTTTATTTTGTTGAACATAGACTATACAGAGTGACCATGGTGAGACCCTTGGTGCGACCTATATTATCATGAGAGCCGCAACCCTATGCGCATTGCAAACCCCTTCAGCTCCTAGTTTTGTAGCTCTGTAACTAAACTTAGCTACTAAATAACAAATAGGCGCTCTTGACAAAATAAATATTGATTATGTGACTATTAGATATTTTTAATTTACAGTAAGTAGGTACATACGGCTACAGATCAAGCTATACATTTCTAATATAAGCTGACCCCATTGTTCGGAAATCGTATACAATGCGAGATCAGCTTATTCTGGAAATGTATAGCTTGATCTGTAGCCGTGTGTACCTATTGATGAGAAGAGATAAGAAAATGATTTTACCTACTTACTTACAGTATTGATGTGAAGAGAAGAAAAAAGTAGTTTTCTACTTTCTGAAAAATGTTTAGGGATCCTATCACTTTATTTCTTATTTGTGTCTTTTGGGCAATAATTGTCTCTCCTAATAAAAGTGATGGGACTCCTACCTACTTCCTAATCTCACTTATGGTAGTGAAATATGGGTATATAGCAAACACTCAATAAAAAATTACCTCCTGTTAAAGAGCTAAAAAAACAAAATAGTTACGGAGTTACGAAATACGCAAAAAATTTTCGTGTTTCGTTACTCCGTATCAATTTTTAGACAGACGATGCCACACTGGCCATGCATGTAGCCAAAATTCCCGAGATGTAAAAAGGCCTAAAAAGTCAAAGAAGGCAAGGTGAACGATGGGAGCATGATGGAAGTCTCTCCATCGCTTTTAGACTGTTTTTTTTTTACTAAGACTTGATTCTAACAGCTAAAGATAGGAAAACATGAAATCTGCTGGAGGATACCTTTACCCAAAGGGGGTCCTATAACTAATATTATATTTCTGACTGTTAGTATAAATTAAGTCCCTAAAAAATGGTCTGGTAATGCGCCGCCGTGCTCTGTACAACATAGTACATACATACCAAATACATACAATACCTAAGTGACGTCATTTCACGTCAACGTTAGGATCGAATTTTTACATTACCCTCTCGCCCTTTTTCGCGTGCTTTGAGAATGCTTATTAAACTGTATGGTCAGGGAAAATATGGGGCTGGATATTATATTATTATTTAATTAATCGGTGGCTGAAATAATATATCCTAGGTTGCCTGGAAGAAATCGCATCAGCGATAAGGGCGCCTGAACTGTTTGAATATATTTATTTGTAAATTTTTTATACATTATTGTTTTAATTGTGTAAACAATAAAGAATTTTGTACCTGCCTTGAACTTGAATTCCAACACAAATGAAAGACACGTAAGCGTGATACAAAAACAAATATGAATGATTACCTACTTATTGCTTTATTTATGTACGTGCCCTTCATGGAATAACTTAAAAGATATAGAGTCGAAATCGAATATTTCAAAACTATGACATTCTTACTCAATTTTACGTTTACAAATAGGTCAAGTATAAAAGAAAGAATTTTGTATATTTATACATATAAAAACATTAGAGGTAATCAGAAGCTGAAAAATGGCATCGAAAGTTTTGATCTGTCTTTCTGTTCTGTTAATTATTTCTGTAAGTATCCTTTCTACCCATTATTTGTTAATTATTTGATACATTCTATTTATTAACTAATTCTAAACTATTTTCAAGGATCGCATCCTGTTTATTGTCTATTTATTTCCAAGATGAGATAATATTAATTTGGAAATAAAGAGTAAATAAAAAAAATATCCATAACTGGTAAAGTTAAGATTTTTGTTCGGAGCCTGGCATCTGGCGCCGTTTTTTTAATGGTATACAGCGTGTAAGGGACATTGCCGCACAAACGGATACCATGGGTCCAGGACATGATTCTGGACCCCCCCATGTTGGATTTTTTCGTCGGTTTTTCCCAAATTAAAAATTTTTTTTTTGAGTTTTTTTTACTTTAGACTGTTCATAATCGTTATTCTTACCTAACCCAAAGAGATTTAAAATAAATAAGTTATTAATTCATTACTTTCACTAAAAGTAGCAATGTAAATAAAACTAGAAACGGTGTCTTATGGCGATATTCGCCTGCAGTCAGCGACATACTACGTAGGCACAACGTTATCGCGCGTTTAAATCTCGGTGTTCACAATACATTGCGCGCTCGAAAATGTAAATTTCTATAACCGATCATTTGCGAGGTGTATGACTTTCACAATTTGATTAGTGGCATTAGGTGTAGCCTTTTCGCGAATTTTGCGTTACCATGCGAAATACACCCTGTATACTAGTTTATAATAAATCAATTGGTATTCTAGCGCCATAGAATGTACACACATAATTAATTTTCATTATTTTTTTTGAGTTGGCAAAACATCGATATTTTTTGCAAACTCTTTAAGTGACGTTTTATGGTTTATAAAAGATAGCTTGATCTCTGCGACAGTTTTTTGAGTCATATGAAAATTAACCTTAAAGCAATAAGGTTCATCTGTTTAAGCTGTGGTTGATTTTATAAATATTGAGATATAAGATTTTATTAATGAAAATTGCGGCCAAAAAGCATGCCAAAATCTTCAAATGCCTTTGTAACGTACCTATCAATTAAGGCGCCGATCCCGCAGAGAGAGTTCTAGAGTCCCGAGTTCAAGTTCTGAGTTCCGCGTTCACTGTAATCTATGCGGTGCCTTTGATCATTGCACATAGAGAACTCGGCGTTCAAGTGAACGCGAGTACTGTCGGAGTTCCATTTTCTAAAGCTGGCAGTTGAGGTGACACGTCTGAGTTATCACTGTCTTATTTACTGAGTGAAACTAGGCAGAAAGCCAATGGGCATTCTGGCCACAAATGAAACTTAAGTAAGGCCAATAAGACGAGATAAAAAATGTAAACAAACGTTTGCTTGCTGTATGTATATAATTACAAGATAATTACATACAGCATACACCCTTTGGTACGAGATACTAATTACAATTAATGCTACCTTGCAATTTCATAATATCTCCAATTATTTCTTAAATCTTCAATACTCTATAACTCTTTTTCTAAATACACTACAGTAATAAGCTCTGATATTTTTGTTAATATATTATTGCCTAATAGAAAACAGAAATTATTGCTGGCCGCCAATGGCACAAGCTCCATACAAATTTGTCCATTTACCTTTAGAACTCTAGACTGCTCGCTCGCTGTGTGTACAGTAGTGAACGCGGAACTCGGAACTCGGAACTCGGAACGTGGAACTCTATATTGTGTTGTCTAATATTTTCGGAAAGAAAACAAATCATAATTTAAAGAATTAGATACAGATTGTGAAAGTCGTTAAGCTAGTTGGAGGCCTTTTAGGCGGCTTGAAAACTCCAACAGTAGGTTGACCACTAGCCTACCTCCACCGATCTGCAGTGGGCACGCGTGGTGGAGTATCTGCCCATTCCCTCACCCTGATTTGTGAAAGGAGGCCTGTGCTCAGCAGTGGGACATTATAGGCTGATGATGATGATGATGAGATACAGATGACAGAACAAGGCAGATGGAGCGCGCGGAACATGGGAGTGCAAATTGAAAAACACATACCTAAGTAACTGGTATTCCCTTTTGAGTTTGTATTTGCTTTGTTTAAACAAAGTTTATTCAAAAGAAAGTGTTTCTCGTTAAATAAAGTTTGTTAAACAAAGCAAATACAAATTCAAAATCGAATACCAGGTAGATATGTATTTTTAAATTTTTATTTGCTTTTTTGGCCTCACTCCCGTGTTCCGCGCGCTCTTTCTGCCTTTTGTTCTGTAATCTGAGGAATTAGAATGCACTTTGTGTTTAACATGCACTTTTCTTTTTCAGGTTTATTCCGTATGTGGTCAATTTGATTATCCCATGGCACCCTACGGATCTTTTCCACCATCACCGATGCCTCTGTATATAAATAGTGGACGTGACGACAACGATGACCGTAAGATCCTGTTGCCTATTCTTTTCCTAATGTTATTAGGAGGAGGTGGCTTTGGATTTTAAAACATTCTGCGTTCCCTTATTTTGTCTATAAATCTGTAATATACCTATTAATCATTTATTGTGAATACATCCATGAATGTGGAAGGTCTAATATTGGGTACCTATAAAGGATGGTACAACATCATTGATGAGTTTCTGGCGTTTAGAAAAAACATACAAACATGGGTTTATCAACATCACCAAAAGTTTTTTTAAACCAAAACATCCTTAGATGTCAAAAAATATTGGGCCTTCTTGTATATATATGATATACGTATACCATAGCGAATGTTAAAACAAACATATTCAGTTTCATATAAGTACCCATCGCCTTTTTCAAATAAATAACCAAATTTTACATAATAACTGGTGTGTATATTTTTCTACTTTACGTCTCTTGCAACACTTGAATACATTGGAAATTTGGAACTCGGGCCTACTGCTTGGTGTACGCCAAGAATCTTATATAGATTCTTGCCTTGCTTCCAATTTACATACGTTTTTAATATCGTGTAGATAGAGAATTATAGGTAGGAGATAGGCTGTCAGCGTATGGCGCAGAAGATAGCGATAGTTCGACATAATTACATATATATTTGGATTTTTATCGTATTTAGACGAAATTATCTATTAAATTTGCATGATATTGACAGAAAATCCACTTGAGTATCCTTTGATTTACTTACTAAATCAGTTCAAAAAAATACTGACCGATGAAAGGTTATGTTATGTCTACTGCGGCTTTTACAGCCAATAACACAACAATTCACCATCACTACACGCTAAACAATATCTTTGAGAATATATTATAACTAAATCGCAAATATAGTATAGTAGTAAAATATAGTAAGTAACTCTAAGTCACAAATAACATACAATTTAAGGTTTGAAGGTATCAACAAATATCTTTTGCCTACACAAACTTGTTTGGCGTCAACGACACTGAGGTCAAACAATAAAAACCTATACGCGAGATAGGGACAAAAAATACGCTTAGTCCTGTACGTGGATTACGTAACTTTATTTCAATTCAGATTGAAATAACCTCTGAATCGGTAGAAATATTACAAAATCGGAAATGATTCCATTTCTAATGAATCACTGTTTGTATTTTCAGCTATCAGACCGTAAAAAAGTTTTCAGAAAACCGCTATATTGAACCGATTTCAATTCGAAAATGATTGAAATTTAGTTACGTAATCGCCCCACTGCTCACCCATACACGTTTGGACATATACGTATCTCGCTTTCGTCATTATTATTATATTAGTGGCCTGTCTACCTATTATTTCCCGTCTACAATATATCGCGAACTCACTCCTGTCTATTTGGCAACCGTCAAGGAAAATAAATTCTAACTGGAATTTGCACTTCCGATCAAAACGCGATCACAGGGAGATAGCGCCGCGGGGGAAGTATGTCCTTGTTGATAGGGCGACAACAAAATTAAATTTATTGAGACATATTATGCATTATAATGTAAAAAGAAAATAAAAACAATGTACATATGTGACAAAATTGATGCAATGCCCTTGCAGGGCTCATGTTGTGGACTAACCTAATTGTAACACCTTAAAACGTACTACATGAAGCAAATGAATGAATTTAAATTTTAAATAATACTTTTTTATTGTGAGTTATGGGTGCGATTTATTTACAACCAATATGTACAAACTATACCTATAGAAAATTTCTTCAAGTCTGCCACTGCTTCCGTTTAACGGCAAGGCTGACAGCATATCCCAGAAGGCTGGCAGCGTTTCCTCTTTGGATAGCGAAGCTGTTGCGTTGGCAGAAAAAGCTCCTCGATCAATTTTGATGATAAAGTGCGAGCAAAACGGTGAGCTTCGGACACCCACGGTCCCATGGTCTCAACCGCAAAAGATAATTTGGTCCAATCAACGCGTATTTTTTTAATTTTACGCACGCCATCTCCATCATGAGATGGAGCAAGTGTATCTACGCATGTGGCATCCCACATCAGCAACATGCCGACACTACACGAGATAAAAGACATAGCATCCGGTCTCTTGCTGTCACTCCGCGCAATATTGACTGGTTCCAGTACGGAAAGCACATTAGCGACCACCATGGGCGTAATATACAAACAGGATTGAACTCTCCAAAAATGTTATCATACAAAAATAAACCATAATTCATGCACATTAGGGTTTACTTTTGTACGTTATCTTAGCCGAGGCAAAACGAGCCGAGAGAGATAGCCCGAACCGATGCCGTTTGTCCCTTTTCCTCAATTGCCATAAGATAAAAATGTTAAAGATGGTAGAAAATATTTCACCACAACAAGTAAAATATATTACGTATAATTATTTTTTTGCTATTAAACTAATTTTAAATCATTTTATTTTGAAGGTTTACATCTGTACATAATAATAAATAAATAAATATCCTGGGACATTCCTCACACACGGTCATCTGATCCCAAACTAAGCAGAGCTTGTACTATGGAAACCAGATAATTGATATAATACATATAATACTTTTTGTTTGTAAATACATACTTAATATACATAATTACACCCAGACTCAGGACATACAGACATGTTCATGCACACTAATGCATGTCCTGTGTGGGAATCGAACCCACGACCTGCGGAGCGTAAGGTGAACCTTAACCAACTGCGCCAACCGGCCCGTCAAATAATTGTATTTAAGTAAAATAATCAAAATAATATGATTGTTTGGTAGCTATCATAAAATTATTCTGGTAGCACTGAAATCTGACATCAATGGTGTCATGGCGACATGGCGGCTTTTTCTGTTGTTTTGTGGAAACGCATAACGCATTTTAAGTTTTAGCTACGGTTTTTATACTTTTTATCGTAAAAATGGAGATTTTTTTTTGTATCAAGACATGTAAAAGTGAATCATATGCTGGTTGTGGGATTTCATTTCACAAGTAAGGAATAACGATGATTTTATTTACCAACAATGGTGAGTCATAAGTAGTTTGACCATGGTTTATTTAAAAAAATTGCAGATGGAAGACACTAAAGTTAGTGTAATTCTGTTTAAAACTAAATATAATTCGTATAATGTTTATTGTGTGTTGTAATGTGTACAAATTATTTGTACCTATGTATCACATAATTGAAATAGCATTATTTTTATGTTTGTTACAGCTTTCCATCGAAAGACGAAATGAAGCAAAAATGGAATTTTGATGCGATTAAAACGAATGTTTTCCACAAGATTGAAACATCTGATTAATCCACCGCATCCTTTCCAATGCATAACAGATGAAGAACCGCACGAACTGCAACTAATAAAAGCATTGGCTAATAATTCGTACCTATTCACCACGCGAAATGTAAAGCATTCAGAAACTTAGGCAGTGAGATTGGCCTAAAGCAGAAACTAAATAAAACGATTTTGTTTAGCCGTGTTTAATTTTAATAAATACCTACTTTGTCAAGCACATTGAGTTTTATTTCCCTTTGCTTTATTTTAATTCCCAAATAACAGCTCTGTAGAGCAAACTGAAAAAAGAGCAAGGGGAAAAGCCATGGTCCCGGAACGAAACTCTGCATGCATCCTTGCCTATTCATACGTAATATTTGATGATTCGACACAGAACGTAACTCAAAAATTAATCATAACTTTTCTCAAAAACATGGGTATACACGGCTACACATCAAGCTATACATTTCCAGAATAAACTGATCTCGCATTGTATAGGATTTCCGTACAATGAGAGGTCAGCTAATTGGAAATTTATATCTTGATTAACCGTGCGTACACGATTCAACACCCACATAGAACATAACAATTTCAGTTTCAAATAATGGGTTTTCGTGAAAAAGTATCATGATATCTATAGTTTTTCATTATGGTTTTATGTCTTCTTTTTTCCATAAATTATTATTTCACTATTTTAAGGAACATAATGTTCATATTTTTGTAATACAAACAATAATTTGAAATCACCTAGTGTCAAAACGCCACAAACAGACAAAATTGGAGGAACTTTGCAATGCAGCGGTTGTGCGCGAAAGGGACTAACCATGACCACGACCACTCTGCCAAGAGTGCACGATTAGGAAGAAGAAGTGTCAACCGGACACAAATTATCTCTCAAATCAAACTTTCCTGTTTGTTATAAAAATGTTTGGTCACACTATTAGAATGGGATAAACAGCCTCGGTATGCGTTATCTCCCTCTGCTCGCGTTTTTGGCCCAAGAGCTCAATCCTGTTTGTATATTACATCCATGGCGACCACACGATCCCTGCGGATAATGTCATATTAATAGCTGAGTGTCGTGATATTCGGGCAGCACGGAGCACAACGATCATGGTGGCCGAGCACGTTGACGAAATCTCCACAACCTTGAAGTGTAATCTGAAAATTAAAACTAATATATTTTCGTATTTACACACTAATAATTGGATTTGATTGCATTTCATTTCAAACTCGAATGGCACATTTTGAATACAGATAAATTATAATCATCTATAATACTATCCTTATCTATCACTGACGGCTGTTTTTTTTGTTTGTTCCGCTTCAGGGCCGAACCACTGAACCGATTTTGATAAAAATTGGCATGATAACATGGGGAAGGATAGGATAGTTTTTATCCCGGTTTTATCTCTTTCTGGGATAAAAAGTATCCTGTCTTTCCATGCAAGTTTTTCGCGATAAAGGGTTCCCACGCAGGTGAAGCCGCGGACATCAACTAGTTCTCAATAAGTAGTTTTTACTCGTCACAGGAAATATTGATGGAACGGCGCCTGGTCTTAGTTTTGCTGTTGAACTGTATATAATTACATCATCTGATTTGAAGTGGCGACTACAAACTACAGAATAGTTTTGAATCTTTTCTGTTGAGATAAAATGAAGCCACATTTTCTTTCTTGTCTCATCACAATACTCTATTTCACATAGGATGAGTCGTCAAGGTCAAGGGTTTTTTACCAATATCTAGTGAAATTCCGTTTGATTACTCTGAAATAGTACTCACAATATTTCATGAAACCTCGATCTATCATAGTATTCCTTTATTATATCGAAATGAACATTAACCATTGAGAAATCTAATAAAATACCATGTGTCACCGAACTCATGTTATTTGAAATCTACTTGAGGCAGTCTACAGGGAACCACCATTATAATGCCAAAACATCGAGTCTAATGATAGGTGCATAATGATAACAATTAATTATTATGATAATAAATAATAATAAAAATCCTGGGACATTCCTCACACACGGTCTGATCCGAAACTAAGCAAGCGCTGCTAGTACTATGGAAACCAGATAATTGATATAATACATATACTATTTTTTGTTTGTAAATACATACTTAATATCCATAATTACACCCAGACTCATATGTGTAAAATTGGTAATTACAGATGAGGCGGTCACAAAAAGGGTTTCTTTGAGAGTCGAGCATGACGTAATGCAATGAAAATACTTAACACAAAAAATACTGTGGACAGAAGAGGGTTTTGAGAAAAATGTTAACCAAATAGAATATTAAAAAGTGCTTTGATATTCCCAATAAAAAAATCGTAAGTTACGTCTAAAAAAATCGTTCGCGTCGATATTCTCCGTATTTTCAGCGATGGCAACAATTTTATTTTTAAGAATTATATAAGAATGTTAACCGGACACTTATTCAATTTAATGTGTATATTCTGTATAATCTAAAGAAAGCCCGTAAATAACAGTCCATTTCATAGAGTCGATACATTTATGGTTTACTATTTTCAACCCATAGAATTCTCAACCCTATTCCGGTGAAGAACGAGTGCTGTCAAAATCGTAGTCAGTCCGCGCCCCCTTCGAGCGTCTATTACTGGTTTTACGACTTTTTTTTTACGAACTTGGTGATAAAAAAAATTATAACTCTCGTTTCCTATAATTATATAGGAAACAAAGAACGCCCTAATAATAGTAATGAGATATGCTATTATTTAAAACCTACTGGACTTACCTCTAATTTCTGAAAATTTTGAAAACCCGTTGTTTTTCTTTTTTTTTCAAAAAAAAACATTCTTTGCACAATAAACTACCTATATATGTAAAATAACTTTCCCTAAACATAATTATTTATCACTAATCTGAACACTAATTAGTTTACGCGTCGATAACATTCACAATGTAAAAACATAAATCACTCAAGGCTCCATAAAAAAGGTTTGTTTATGTCATAAAACCTGGGTCGTGAAGTGCCCGCCATGACTCATTGCCGTAACTACCGGGCGCCACCCACAGTTTGTTTACATCTATTTTTAGAACGAACTATTTTTTTATATTTATGACTAAACTGATATTATACACTAATTCCTGGATTAATTTACCTATATTTCACAATGGATTGATGAGAATAAACACATATTAGAACCGAAAACATAAGTAAATATGAGTCATAATAATATAACCTACTTTTCTACCGAAATATCCAATTTCGAACACAATTGTAGTAAACATATACGGTAAATGACATACCTGATAAATGAATTGTCTTCCTGGATAAATTTGCCACAGACTTATCCTATTCACAACACATTCGAGTAATTTAGATACATATCACGAACATAAACATTGGCAAACGGCCATAAAAAATGATGTCATTATTGGGTCATAAAAAGTTGATCACTTTTTTATAAAGATATTTTACGAAATACCTAAAACAACACTTATAATGGGATAATACACTAAATTTCCAGTAATTTGGTATACGAATATCTATATAAACACTTAAACTTTCTTATCAATCACTTCACAGTAAAAAATACCACGCGCGTCAAAACACGTTATAGTGCCGAAAATGGCGCGGAGCGACTGACTGCGCGCGTCGAGTGTAGATTTTATTTTTTCTTTGCTACGTTAGTTGGCAGTATTGTCATTCGAATATCGCTTTGAAAGGGCAACTAAATGACACACAATAATAAATTTTGTGTCTATGACATTAAGGTTCAGAATAAATACAAAAAAATGCCCAATAAGGCGCTGGCGGCCGAATTTCGTGGAATCACAGATGCTGTTTGTAAATCGCGTGAGGAGTTAAGAACTAGGGTTCCGTGCAAAAAATAAGAAGTGTGAAAAGAAGTTTGGAGGTTAAGTTCAAACGGAGAAGTTAATGTGACGAGGTAATAGTACCTACTCGAAGCGTTCCTTGAGATAGGAGCTGCCATCAGACCTTGAAAACTATATATCGTCAAAAGTAGTCAAAACCAACAACCCCAAACACGGCTAGGATATGTTGCTCCGCTATGAAGTTCCATTGTCTACCCTCCTACTCTATCATCAGACCCTGAACACCACATATGATTAAAGTTCGTCTCATGACAATTCCAACAACCCTAATCACGGCTATGACTTATGTTGCTCCACTATGGAGTTCCAGTGCCTACTCTCCTACTCCATCATCAGACTCTGAAAACCACATAATATGTCAAAAGTGCATCTCAAGACGTTTTTAACAAGTCGAAACACGGCTAACATACGTTATTATGTCATGGAGTTCCAGTGCCTACATTTCGGATCTATCATCAGATCAGCTCGATGGTACCAAATTATTGTATTGTCATCCGAAATACATACACTAGCAAAGTTAGTTACATACACGTGAAATTTAATAAAAGCGAAATGATAACAAAAATAGATGAAAAAAATATAATATAATGTCAAAGTATCAAATTAGGTTGATTCACTCAATTGCAAATGTATTAGTGCGATTTGCTACCTATCAATTTTGAAAACGCGTCTTTAAGGTGGCCCTCTGTGGCCGGCGCAACTTCAACGCAAGCATACTCTAAAAGCTTGTTGTTTCATCCAACGTAATGTTTGACTGCGAAAAAAGAGAGACAGCATCAGAGCCGTCGGTTATCAGACTTATCAGTCGGTAAAATCCGCTGATCACTCGCGGCCGCTTCGCTAGGTCGTCATTCATGATTTCGCATTCATAAAACTTGTTCCAGGAGTATACTTCTTGTGAAAAAATCTTACAAGTTTGTGAAAAAAAGTTAGTTATTTAGAATCTCCAATACATTTGCAAGCCTGGTATCTAAATGTTTTCTTTACTTTTACAATTTATAAGTACATTAGATATGGCCAAAGTTCAGGCAAAAACGCTGTTTTTCGGAGGCTTTGACTGAATTTGTTTCACACTTTTTTTAAATTACGCCTAGATACACGGCTAGATATAGTGCACAAGATACTAATTTATTCAAAACATCTAACGAAAAATGTTTAACAACGCCATAATAAGTACAGAGGTTTTGTATGAAAAGTATTACGAATTGAGTCCTCTTAAGATTTCATATACAGGGTACATTCCGAATTGAATAATATCGCTCACAGTGCTCACAGCAATAATTTGCGTACCGAGTTAGATATCACATTAATGACAGCTGATAACTGTCAACAATTCGGAACGCCCGTTATCGCGCTCACAGTATACAAAACAGAACATTTGAGAATTAAATTAAAATCTGAATTAACAATGCGCTAGGACTCCTTATATCTTTTATAATTTGACTCGCAATAAGGAATTTCCTCGTATTTTATTATTTTTCTCTCATAAAATCATAAAAAGTATCTAGCAACCAAGAATCTTATTAGATTTTTGCCGAAAACACAATAAATAACCGTCACTTTTGACAGCGCTCACGGTGATATCAGTTTAGTTAGGGCATGGTCGGTGTGAGCCATTGAGATTATTATTATTAAGTCGATGGTGTGAGCATGGTGTGAGCATGGATTTAATATACAAACAGGATTGAACTCTCCAAAAATTTTATCATACAAAAATAAACCATAAGTCATGCACGTTAGGGTTTACTTTTGTTAGTTATCTTAGCCGAGGCAAAACGAGCCGAGAGAGATAGCCCGAACCGAGGCCGTTTGTCCCTTTTCCTCAATTGCCAAAAGATAAAAATGTTAAAGATGGTAGAAAATATTTCACCACAACAAGTAAAATATATTACGTATAATTATTTTTTTGCTATTAAACTAATTTTAAATCATTTTATTTTGAAGGTTTACATCTGTACATAATAATAAATAATTGTATTTAAGTAAAATAATCAAAATAATATGATTGTTTGGTAGCTATCATAAAATTATTCTGGTAGCACTGAAATCTGATATCAGTGGTGTCATGGCAACATGGCGACTTTTTCTGTTGTTTTGTGGAAACGCATTTTAAGTTCTAGCTACGGTTTTTATACTTTTTATCGTGAAAATGGTGAAAAAAAATTGTATCAAGACATGTAAAAGTGAATCACGTGCTGGTTGTGGGATTTTATTTCACAAGTAAGGAATAACGATGATTTTATTTACTAACAATGGTGAGTCATAAGTAGTTTGACCATGGTTTATTAAAAAAAATTGTAGACGGAAGACACTAAAGTTAGTGTAATTCTTTTTAAAACTAAGTATAATGTTTATTGTGTGTTGTAATGTGTACCTATTGTATAAATTATTTGTACCTATGTATCGCATAATTGAAATAGCATTATTTTTTATGTTTGTTACAGCTTTCCATCGAAAGAAGAAATGAAGCAAAAATGCAATTTTGATGCGATTAAAACAAATGTTTTCCACAAGATTGAAACATCTTATTATTCCACCGCATCCTTTCCAATGCATAACAGATGAAGAACCGCAAAAACTGTAACTAGTAAAAGCATTGACTAATAATTCGTACCTATTCACCACGCGAAATGTAATGCATTCAGAAACTTAGGCAGTGAGATTGGCCTAAGGCAGAAACTAAATAAAACGATTTTGTTTAGCCGTGTTTAATTTTAATAAATACCTACTTTGTCAAGCACATTCGAGTTTTATTTCCCTTTGCTTTATTTTAATTCCCAAATAACAGCTCTGTAGAGCAAACTGAAAACAGAGCAAGGGGAAAAGCCGTGGTCCCAGAACGAAATTCTGCATGCACCCTTGCCTATTCATACGTAATATTTGATGATTCGACACAAAACGTAACTCAAAAATTAATCATAACTTTTCTCAAAAACATGGGTATACACGGCTACACATCAAGCTACACATTTCCAGTATAAACTGATCTCGCATTGTATAGGATTTCTGTACAATGAGAGGTCAGCTAATATTGGAAATTTATATCTTGATTAATCGTGCGTACACGATTCAACACCCACATAGAACATAACAATGTTCAGTTTCAAATAATGGGTTTTCGCGAAAAAGTATCTCGATATCTATAGTTTTTCATTATGGTTTTATCTCTTATTTTTTCTATAAATTATTATTTCACTATTTTAAGTAACATAATGTTAATATTTTTGTAATACAAACAATAATTTGAAATCAACTAGTGTCAAAACGCCACAAACAGACAAAATTGGAGGAACTTTGCAATGCAGCGATTGTGCGCGAAAGGGACTAACAATGACCACGACCACTCTGCCAAGAGTGCACGACTAGGAAGAAGAAGTGTCAACCGGACACAAATTATCTCTCAAATCCAACTTTCCTGTTCGTTATAAAAATGTTTGGTCACCCTATTAGAATGGGATAAACAGCCTCGGTATGCGTTATCTCTCTCTGCTCGCGTTTTTGGCCCAAGAGCTCAATCCTGTTTGTATATTAAATCCATGGGTGTGAGCGCAATATGGCAGATGTCATGACGTCATCTATGACGTTTCACGGGACATCGGTCAATGCGGAAAATGGCCACAGAATTCTAAAATTCGTTTCGTTCGATGCCATAAACTAAGTAGAGACTAGAGATACTACGCATTCGATGTGTTCGACGCGTTCCGCTCGCATAAGTGTGCGTTCACCTTAAGTAACTATTACACCGTCCTATTTTTAGGATCCTAACTAGGATGGTTCTAACTACGAAGCAGGAAGCTACTTATTACACTACACTAACTTGCTTTCTAAATAGGACGCGGCAAAGAGTACAGCAACTATACTAAAGCGGGACGGACGACTCGTAGGGAGGTAACAAAGGTCGATTTAAAAAAAATATAACGATACTTACATCGATGATCTTCCGATGTTTTAAGTTTTTTATTCTCTCAAACCGATCACACAACTTAAAATTTTAATGAATACAAATAAGCTCCTTTATGTTAAAAATAAAAAACAAAATTGAGCTTTATGTAATTAGGTACCAAGTATTAATTTATAAATAATGTAGTATTTTCAATGTACGGATTATTTTTCTATTATTGTTTTTTGATTACTAATGACCTATACATTCATCCCTCAAAATATACGCCAAGACTTTAGAAGGGCCTTATATAATTAGGATCCTAACTAGGAAATAGGAACGTGTAATCGCAGAAAGAACGGTTAGTGTCCTAAGTAGTGAGATAGGAAGGTCCCAACCGCTCTACTTCCTTAAACAGGAAAGTGTAATCGCGTCGCTCCGATTTAGGACGTTTAGGGATGTAACATTGTTCTTCAAAACATCGATGTTTTGAAATAATTATATAAGGCCCTTCTAAAGTCTTGGCGTATATTTTGAGGGATGAATGTATAGGTCATTAGTAATCAAAAAACAATAATAGAAAAATAATCCGTACATTGAAAATACTACATTATTTAATAATTACTACTTGATACTTAATTACATAAAGTTCAATTTTGTTTTTTATTTTTACATAAAGGAGCTCATTTGTATTCATTAAAATTTTAAGTTGTGTGATCGGTTTGAGAGAATAAAAAACTTAAAACATTGGAAGATCATCGATGTAAGTATCGTTATATTTTTTTAAATCGACCTTTGTTACCTCCCTACGAGTCGTCCGTCCCGCTTTAGTATAGTTGCTATACTCTTTGCCGCGTCCTATTTAGAAAGCAAGTTAGTGTAATGTAATAAGTAGCTTCCTGCTTCCTAGTTAGGATCCTAAAAATAGGACGGTGTAATAGTTACTTTAAATGCAACATTTCTTGACCATTTTCTTTTAAAAAAATATAGAAATAAATCAAATAACAACGCGTAATGGCAGACAGCGACCTGCCTCATAAGTTGACATTTGTTGTGAAAACATGTAAGCATGTGAACTAAGCATAATAAGACAATAATTTGATGCTAAAATTACAATATTTTTCTGGGTCATAGACATGGAACGAAACGAAGTGTAGGTAGAATATTATACGATGGACGAAGAATTTTTTGGAAAAGAAAGAAATTAGATAAACTTTGTGTATGATTGAAATCTATTATGGTTACAAAAATAAGTTCGTTGTTCTTGAAGTTAGAATACAATGTTCGCCAATTGAAATTAATCTAAACATGAAGCAGTTTTGTGTGAAAATTTAATCTTATCGCATTGATTAGATTACAATCAAAATTGTTTCCGTTCCATGTTCCTTAGCAATTATTAATTATTGCGAGTTATGATTTAGAACAGTATACGTGTGAAATGTCCAATTCTATCTGCAGTGAAGAGGAGGAGGCGTTTCCTCTTCACGAATGTATATTCATTGGGGATGTGCGCAAGCTGTCATCACTTCTCAGATTCCACGACGTGACCCGTAAAGACAAACATGGAAACACGGCCCTTCACCTGGCCGTCATGCTCGGCCGCAAAGAATGCGTTCAGTTGCTTCTAGCCCACAGTGCGCCAGTCAAAGTGAAGAACCTCGCCGGTTGGTCGCCGCTAGCCGAAGCCATCAGCTATGGTGATCGACAAACAATATCGTCTCTCGTGCGCAAACTCAAGCAACAAGCGCGTGAACAGATGGAACATAGAAGACCTGATCTTATCCGAGCTCTCGCTCAAATACAAGACTTCTACATGGAACTCAAGTGGGATTTTCACTCATGGGTACCTTTAGTTTCTAGGATATTACCATCAGATGTGTGTAAGATTTACAAATCTGGTTCTGGAATAAGATTAGATACTACATTAGTTGATTTCTCAGACATGAAGTGGGAGAGGGGAGACATATCATTTATATTCCAAGGGGAGAAACCTCCAAGTGAATCTTTAACTGTTTTAGACAACAAAGCTAAAGTCTATCAAAGAGTTCGTTATGAAGAGACTGAAACTGAAATAGAGGATGAGGTAGATATACTGATGTCAAGTGATATCTTAGCTGCGCAGATGTCAACTAAAGGAATTGCCTTTTTGAGGGCTCAGTCTGGCTGGATTTTTCGTGAGGATCGCAAAGAGACAGTAGCAGGCCTATATAGAAGTGATATTTACACTATCACAGGACTAGTGCTAGAGTCACGAAAACGACGTGAACATTTATCTACAGATGATTTACAAAAAAATAAAGCTATTATTGAGAGTTTAACTAAAGGCAACACTCAAAACTTGGATACAAATGGAGAGCCAACTCGTCGTGCTTCACTAAACCCTCCTCCAGACAGTGGCATAGACTGGTTCAAATACATATCATCACCACCTGGACAATACCCCAGTTTGGGCAGAGAACTTGTGTATAAAGAGTCTTCTAAAAACTTTCGTGCAACCATAGCAATGAGTGATGATTTCCCTCTTAGTGTAGACATGTTGTTAAATGTGCTCGAAGTAATTGCTCCATTTAAACATTTTGCTAAATTGCGACAGTTTGTAGCTATGAAATTACCTAGAGGCTTTCCAGTTAAAATTGACATACCAATTCTGCCCACTGTGACAGCTAAAATAACATTTCAAAAGTTTGATTTTCGTGAGAACCTACCCCCTGAACTGTTTATCATACCGGAAGAATATGTGGAAGACCCTCTTCGGTTTCCTGACTTATGACGCTTTGATATTCTAACACTGTTTGATATAAGTGAGAGGCCTATGTGGCGGCGTGAAGTGAAACGGAGCAGAGTTAAAAGAATGGTGCGGTGCAAGTCTGCGAGCCATGGCTTGTTATCCATTGAATTCCCTATGCTGTTTGGTCTGGGAAGCTCGTATTCCAGTCATTGTGTCCTCTTTGTTGAATAGCTGAATTGTCAATGTTGTTAATATAAATTGTGGCAAAATGCAATGTCTTGTGTAGTAGTTCTGTTAAACAGTGTTAGAATGATTATCACTATTTTTAAATTATTATTATATAGGATTCCTTTCAATTAATGTCACCATATTGACTAGTTCATTTTATTGTTTATTAAATTATGTTTTGTTTTCATGTTTATTTTTTCATAGAAGATTTTATAAACTCGACAAAAAACTAAGTAGGTATACATATAATTTTTAAGTAGTGAAATATTGCTCATGCACAGATCAGATTGCGTCCATGATGGAATTTTGTATTTAATGTTTTATATTTATCGTACTTTTTATTTATTTTTAATTTAAGTACAGTTGAGTCAAAGATATGTTAACGTTTGTAAGTTACAAAAATATGTATCCTTTTAAAAATCTAAACATATACGGCCTTACTCATAAACGCTATTTAACTAAATCTACTGAATAAATGGTCAAATAAATAACGTCACTTGCTGTCTTTGTCAAACAATTTGACGTTATTTAGGTGACCACTTAATCAGCTTATTAGTTAAATAACGTTTTATGAGTAAGGGAGTAAATGTGATAAATACTTGTTCACATGATATATGACAGTTTTATGTTTTCACACAATGTGCCATGTATATGTATACGCTATTCCAATCCGTAGAAGTTGACATACATTGTGACATTAATTTGTTTATATAACACGTTACATAATGATGTTTCTTCCCTATGTGTCATATTTATGTATATGTCATTAAGTGCACTTTAATGTTTACGTTTAAAGATACATTTATAGGTTAACACCTCTTGCTACAAAAATATGTTTACACAGTAGAATTGAATGCAACTTTCTTATTTTGAATAATGACAATATTCGAAAAGAGTACCATACCGTCATATGATCCATTTGTCTCTCATTGGGTATGTTCGTCAATACGAGAATCCATCTCTAAATATTGTTATTGCAATTATTACCTATTAGATGTCGTCTGCGGTTTCACCCGCGTTTTTTTTTGTGCGGAACCTTTGATTCTTTTGCTGAAATAAAAGTAACGTAAGTTACTCTTTATGATATCAGCTGTCGGCCAGTGAAAATTTGTCGTCAAAATTTGTCCAGCCGTTTCGGAGATAAGCCGGAACAAACAGACGTTCCAACCCGCGTCCAGTTTTATTTTGTTTTGCGTGGAACCTTGATTTTTTTTCTGAAATAAAAGTAGCATAAGTTACTCCTTATAACATCAGCTACCGGTCCAGCCGTTTCGTAGATTAGCCGAAACAAACAGACGGAAAGACAAAAAAAATAAAACAACTTTTTCGGTATAAGTACCGTATATAATTTCATGTATGTACACTTTTAGTAAAAATTGCTGGTATATTGACATTACAAACAGACACTTAAATTTTATTTATGTCTATGTATGTATATTTTGACGATTAGCACTTTATTGACAAATAAATAGGTATAGGTACTTTAAAAGATAAATGATTACCTATTTAACGATTGAATATCGAACATATACAAAATTCTAAACACCAAAATGACAAGATGATAAAGAGGCTGTTTGATTCCAGAAGAATATTTATGGCTCAATAAAAAAGAAATTAAAAAAAATATATCTATTTCAGAATACATTTCTTTTTTATTTCGTCATTTTTAGTTTTTCTTAGATACACTAGAATTTCACCAAGGTTTTGAGATGTTTTTCCTTTGACACCACACCCGTAGCTCGTATCAAAAAACCAGGCTGTCACACTTATTTGTCCATATCTTGAAAACTACTGAATAATTTTTAGTTTTTCTTAAATGCACTGGAATTTGCCCAAGGTTTGGAGATGTTTTTCCTTTGACACCACACCCGTAGCTCGTATCAATAAGCCAGGTATTTGTCCATATCTTGAAAACTACTGAACCGATTTCGATAAAACTTTCAGTGTTCCCTAAGTTGAAGTAAATGTATACCAATAAAAAAAAGAATGGTTACAATCCGATTAAGATCTTCGGAGACCATACACCTATGAAATTTTGTATATTTGTTTGGAAGCCCTAATAGATTATCATATGTGAATATATTGCAGTTCCAATAATATTACATACATACGTGTCGATTTGATAATCTCCTTTTTTTTAAGTTGATTAATTAAAAGAGTATGTATATGCAATGTGTACATATTTTTGTAGCAAGATGTGTAAACCTATAAATGTATCTTTAAATGTAAACATTAAAGTGCGCTTAATGACATATACATAAATATGACACATAAGGAGGGAACAACATTAAGTAACGTGATAGATAAAAAAAAAATGACACAATGTACGTCAACTTCTACGTAGTGGAATATGGCACATTGTGTGAAAACATAAAACTTTCATATGTCATATGACCAAGTATTTATCACATTATATTATATGGCTAATTATTTAAATGGATACATATTTTTGTAACTTTCAAATGTAAGCATATCTTTGATCTCGACATAATTTAGAATTCATTTTACTATTCCTGATGCAGTTAAATGTTTTAAATACAAAAACTATACACTTTTTTGATAAAGCACAGATATACACCAAATAAATGGCCTGTAACAAGAAAAATAAAATGTCTAAATACTAGCTGGGACATAAATATTCCAGCTTCCATATTGTCTAACTCCAACACCTATCAAGATCTCTTGTAGATAATGTTTCATGTTAACTATCTAAAGTCCATTTAGGGGTTCCATATAGGCTCGGCTCATACAGATCAAATGAAAACTTGTCATTATGTCAGTGGAAATGGAGTTAAGACTTTTGTACAAGGTCTTCTGTTAATTCAGATGAGTTAGTCAATAGTCCCCCTGGTTCGTGGCCTATTCATGTTTTAAATTTAATCCTTTTTGATAAGGAAAAAGAGGTATTATAATGTAGTGTACACCTTTAATAGAATTATGCAAGCAAATTAGACCCTGTGATTAGACCATTTAATATATTTCGACATTGTGATGATAAGGGTTTTCAGCAGTATAACTGTCACAGCGTAAGTTGGCTCCTCTGTAAATAGCTATGCAATAGCATTGTGCATCATTGAAAATGGGAGTAAGCAGTTGAGGAGAATGATGCTGTAGCCTTTTGTAGAAATTACAATAGTTGAAAAATTTCCTATACCACAAACATGTTATCTTCATAGGTCAACTTCAGAGATGCAAACTTACGCCACGACAGATTAAGGCTGATGTTAAAATCTGGATAATTTCAAAGTAAAGTTCTTGTGCCTTCTGCATTTCTCAGATAACCCATTTATTTCCGATATCATCATTAAGATTGAGTAAGGAGACTAATTGAAGGTAATGTTTGAATGCAAATCTTGTAGAACTTTCTGGCTTGAGTTGATTGATCGTTTCAGATTTAACAATTTGATAAAGTGATAAAAATGTATGTATGTATGTATGTCTTGAGTCTGATATTCATATTACACCCCATAGCGCGCGAAGCGCAAGAAAACGACGCGTAGTTATGGTGTTTCTTTTCACTTGGATGTATATTGTGATTATGCCTGTAATCTACCGAAGTGGAGAGGAGCTTAATTTTTTCACTGACTAGATCCAGTACGGAGTGAAAGTGGAATAAAAAAATCCTATCGTATTAGTTTAAAATTTTAAACAAAATCCTCACTTTGGTGGTTTACGGCAGTAGTATGGTTCAGTAAAAGTGCATTTATTTTAGACCCAGTTACCATCAAATATAAGTGGGTCCAAATTCCATGGCACATATTGTGGCCACAATTAGACGAGCTTTAAAATTTCATCCTTAGAGAATATACTATCTGACAGTTACATAATTCGAAATTAAATTAATATCACATAGAATAATATATGTATAGTGTAGAATCTCGAGAAATCAACTGCTTGTGTAGAGGTACCTGCAAGATGTTATAACTAACTACTACTTAGTATCTTCGACAATAACATTAAAATCCCACCTAAGAATATTTAGTAAAAGTAACTATGATTTCTTGCCAATAGTCACATTAACATTATGTACCTACCTACACTTATAAAGACAATGAAAAACAATAGAATATAAATAAATAAGATGTAATAAAATAGAATAAACTGATGGTATATTTTTTATTCAACTACCCTCTAAAGCAGCGCCAGAAATTATGTTGGAAATCTATTCAAATAAAACAAAGAAATAATTTAAAATTTAAATTTATTAAGTATTTACAAGTACACAGTACTTGTAAATGCGTCATTCGAGACTCACATAGATGCTGTTCTCATTAGTCTGGATTCAGTGCATAAGACGATGTTAAAACATGTGAGTCATGAAATATATTAATTTTGTAATAAGTTATCTACGCCTTAGAAACTAAACATTTCGCAAAAAGTTTCCAGCATGTGGGTTGTATTGTAATAAAGAAGCCCACACGTATATTCATGCGCATTACACGTCCAATTTGAGAAAATCAATCCAGAGTTGTGTGGGAGTAAAACCAATTTAGTCGTTGACGGTACAGCATTTCAACATGCAAATTGAGTACCCACATATAGACCGCACTCCGCAAAATGTCGGGCCACGATGTATTTAACAAAACACGTGGATTAAAAGAAGAGACATTTACGGCCGGTCTCAGTATTAATTAATACCAAATTATAATTAAAAGGCATGATGTATGTATAAAAATAGAATTATCTCAAAGATCTGCGTGATCTCGTGGTAGTCTTTTCTGGGACTTTCGCAGTAGTCTCTTCTAGTCCGAGCGTAATAACGCGCAGGGAAACCGTTGACCGATGCGCTGTGAAATGTAAGCTATTTTAAAAATAACGTTTATTTGCCTAACGTAACATGACTTACATGGTAAGTAACCTACCTCCAATAATTTTATTATGAAAGAAAATAGAAATAACGATGCACTTTGTATCATTAAGGTCCTTTCACACAGACCGGCTTGGAGATAAGAGCATATTTTGATACGCGTTATAAATAGAGTTTAGGATCATTGAAATAAGGTTTATTTTTACATTGAATGCTGGAGATCCGTCCTTACGCTCTAACAAAAGAAGTGAAATGTAAAAATAAACCTTATTTCAATGATCCTAAACTCTATTTTTAAACGCGTATCAAATTATTCTCCTCTCCAAGCCGGTCTGTGTGAACGGACCTGAGGGAAGGGGTAGCAACACCACTACAACTGTAGAGTAGGTACCTATTTGTACAAAAAAAGTTTGATCACACGAGACTTACACAATATTTAATGTTCATGTATTTAACATGCTCCTGGCAATTTAATTTCAACATAAGTTAAAAGTAAATTATATTTGGCTTACCTATTTGTGGAATTTCGTCAATCAACTGAAATAAAGAAATATAAAAAAATCAATGGTCATTTTATACATTACTAGATCCAAAATACTGAAAGAAATGAAAATATGAAATCTAATTATCACGTGATTGGTCGTTGTTTTATATGTCTGACTTAACTCACTAGTTGTACCTTCCTCTGAAATGGGACGTATAGCAGCATTGGTGTCATCCAAGGAAATATCCCTTCAGAGTAGTACCTAATACCGAGCGATCCAATTCCGCAACTAGTCAGTGCTTTTGCACTGATTCTGAACAGTAAGGACCAATCACTGCATAGTGTATTCTTGATGTGACAATCAGAGCTCATGTGTCCTTAACATAGCCAATCAGAGCGCATTGTCGGTCTTGGGAAATTGCCGTAATAGATTTCAAACAAAACGAACGTCATTGCGCTTCTTTGGATTAATAGTTACATGATTGGTGATAGCCAATGGTATTTCAAATCGAACGTTTCCGTGCTTCGGAAGGCAAGTAAAGCCGTTGATCCCGGTTATCACTTAATTGTGATAGTCGTTAAGCTAGTTGGATGCCTCCTAGGCGGCTTGAAAAATTCCAACAGTAGGTTGACCACTAGCCTACCTCCACCGATCCGCAGTGGGCACGCGTGGTGGAGTATTGCCCATTCCCTTTGACCCTCATTTGTGAAAGGAGGCCTGTGCTCAGCAGTGGGACATTATAGGCTGATGATGATGATAAATTAGATGAAATAGGTACAGACCGCACTCTCCTGTATTGTGGGCGCGAGGGAGCGTCGGAAGGCGGTGAGGCGTCGCGTGTGTCCGCTGGCGACGCTCACGCCGCTCTTTATCGATTCGTTCGAGCTCGAGAATAAAGTTTCTGTTAAAATATCATCCATTTAGATTTCCACCCAGAACTATTGAATGAACTTTTTGTTGATAGGTGAAGATTCTCATAGTTATTTGATAAAAGTACCAGGGGGGCTAAGAAGGAAGCTCACACCTACCTATACATACTCGTAGAAGAGAGCATAGAGCAGGCCCTTTCCGAATTTACAGCAAATCTTATGCAATTTATCAATTCCGAATCTTTTAATGAATTCATTCGAAAAAATATTCCATTAGCAATATTGCTTTAGCGGCCTTTTTAGCCCCCCAGTTATCTGGTGTGCAAGTTTGAGCTGTTATCTGTCCCCCGCGTTGCGGGATAAAGTAGCTTCCTATTAGTGAATTTTTTTTTTAAATCCGACTGGTAGTTACCGTTAATAGCCCGTTTAAATAAACAAACAAAAGAATTCTTTGTTTGTTCGTATATTTTATTCTTTATTATACATATTAGTATACCTAGATATGTTTTCCTTTCGTGCAAAATTTCATCACGTTCGTAGTGGCAAGATTTAACAAACTCACTTAAAATGTTAAAGTATAGGTATAGTAAACATATAAAAATTCAAAGACACATGTATAAACATTACCTTCAATTTCCACAAGAGGATCTTTTAGATGCATAGCAGATGTCTCTGTGACGATTCTGAAAATAACAAAAAAACTGTTTTTTTCAATTTGTGGTCGAAAAAAATGTATATTTTTTAAACATTTTGATACAATAGTAGAACTAAAGCACCAAGTGGCTTTACAATACGAATAACAGAAGGCTTTTTATAATGTTCCTCGAGATTTGATAGTGGAAGCTATTAGGGTACAGTACGTGACAGCCGATTATATAATCCTAGTCAGTTACATGTACACAGGTGTCTCAATACACGTTATTAGACAGCAAGAACCTGTGACGGCTTTGAATAAATTTTTGGTGTTCATCAAGGTGCTACTCTTAACCTATCTTTGTTTAATACAGTCATCGGTGACCTTACTAAAAACCTACAAATACCCATGCATTGGAATATACTGTATCTATGCGGATGACGTTGCTTCAATACCAAGAGTTCACAGGCGCCATGAATAAAGAATACGTCAGAAAGTGAAGGGCAGGATATACAAAACAGCCATTAGACCGGTTATATGGACCCGAATGCTGAACCACAAACAAATGTCATCAAAATAAACTTCACAATACAGAAAAGCGCATGCTACAAAGAGAGAAAGAGTTCGCAATCAGTGGAGTAGCTAGCATAGGTGACACCCGGCGCGGAAATCGTAGTGTCACCCCAAAAACTAAAAATGTATGAACGCAAACTATTTTTTTCTATAATATGGTTCCGTTTTTTCTTTAATATAAGACGCAACACCTCTATTTTAATGGCTAATTAATTATAATATGAAGACGTTATACAGGATATATTTTTCATTTTCTAACCTAGTTTTGTGCCTAAGTTTTATTTTGACACTGGTAGTGCAGGCTGCCCCAACCACTCCTCCCCCCTGCTTAACGTTACCTTTGCACAAACAGCTGTAACCTCCGCTGGCAGCGCGTTAAATATCGCTCGAGGCATGTGGAGGCGATCAGAGCAGCAAACCGTTCGCTCGCGACCGGCGATGGCGAACAAAGTTCCGCTAGTGCGTGCAGCGCGTTGTGAGCTGATTCTGCGTAATCACGGACCCATATCGCCATCTACGAATAAAACTCAGCCTGGAAATGTCCACTAGCCCAGAAGTACTGGGCCGTATTTTTTTATACTACAAAGCGTACGGCCTGCCTGATGGTAAGCGGTTTCCGTAGTCATATGGACACTTGCAACAAACGGGGCATTACTTACGCGTTACCGACCCTTCCCCTCCCCACTGGCGACCTTACTCACGCGCAGGAACACAACATAAATTATTTGGCTGCGGTATTCTGTAAGATGGAGGTATTTTCCCATTCGAGCTGCTCTTTGAGTGGATAAACGCTACGCTCTACCTCTCACAAAGCTCAAGTCAAGTTTCGAGACGAGACGAGATTAATTTGACAACTTAAAATATGTTCTATCCTTTTTCAAACATGTTCGTAAGAAAGAGATGAGATGTGACTAAAATTAGTTTAGTGCGATTTACAACAGAATCGGCACTAATATTAGGTTTATTTTCGATTAACACGATCTATTCTTGAGATTTGATTTTTATAGCTTATTATTAGAGCTTAAAAGCAAATATTACCTCAGACTACTGGGCCAATAAATATTTTGACAGAACATTGAACTTTTATATATCTTTGGATAAAATTACTTGTTCTTATGGATGAGTATGTGTTAACGTCTAATCAATTGAAAATCACCCAGAATTAAATATAGGTATTTACGAATATCAGTTTTACTTACTCTGATATAATGTACATGTACGTCATGTATAGATTTTTTTTACTAAATAGTGTACCTGAAATATGCGCCAATCATCGACATTTTCAATGAGTTTCTGCGCCCGTCTCGATTTCTGTCTGATGACATCGTGAGCATTCTGCAAACGACTCTCCTGTCGAGAGACACGTTCTTGCGCGCCTACCAATTCGTTCTCGGCTTCGGCCCTTCAAATAACAAATATAATCACATATATACACATGCACTAGCGGATCCAGGAGAGGCTAAGTGCGCAAGCCCCCCAAAAGTATCTGGGTCCACCCCTGATAAATCCCGAAATCCTGGATCCGCCACTGTACACATGTTCGGTTTCCCGTTGTTTAACTTGTTGTTATGACTGCGATGTTAAAAATATAAATTATATTCTATATTACAATACAATCTCAGCTTGAAAGGGTTATCATTTGGACCATTAATTACCTATTTTGATTTAATAATAGCATGCCATCAAAATGATGATTTCGGGAGGTTTTCGAACACCCAAATTACTCCCTGAATCACGGCTTGAATGTATACACACAAAGACTATTTTGTAGGATAATACAATACTTACTCTCTAGCAGTAAGCTGCTTAGACTTGTCATTAAGAAGCGTGAGTTGTGACTCGGCGTTTGCTGTGGCTTGTTGCAACGCCACTATTTTCGAGTTTATCCCCTTAAGCTCATCGCGCATCTTGTAGTATTCGTCGGACAGTTTGTTCAATTCTTCTATCTCGGGGGCTGGGCAATAGAAATGTTGATTCTAAAGTTTGTACATGTTATCCTTTTTTTTAAACTACTACGGTGTCTATGGCATAGCCTATAGACGGTTGCAATACCAGGGGTATTAACTCACTCGTTGCCGACTCTTCTTGAAAACATGCTGTACCATGTAAGAGAGGTAGAGCATAGCGTTTATTCGCTCAAAGAACAGCTCGACTGGGGAAGTACCTCCACTTTACAGAATACCGCAGCTAAATAACTTTATGTTGTGTAAAGTTGTGTTCCTGTGCGTGAGTTAGGTCGCCAGAGATCATAGGGGAGGGGTGAAAGGTCGGTAACGCGCGAGTGATACCCCTGTACCCCTAGACAAAGTACTTTTCGTTACGTTTGCGTAAGGATTCGCTAGATCTTAGCGTTACCAAATGTCAATCTCATACATTTTGTAGCGTTTCTATTCGCGCAAACGCAACGGAAAGTACTTTGTCTAGGGGGGCTGGTGTTGCAAGCGTCCATAGGCTACGGTAACTGCTTACCATCAGGCGGGCCGTATGCTTATTTACAGACTTAGTATTATAATGTAAAAAAAAAACCCTTACGACGGGGAGCTTATTTCACAACTTTAGTTTCCACGTTAGGATAGAGATACTAGACTACTTTATAATTTTTTTTTTTTTTTATACCACTTAAGTGGCAAACAAGCATACGGCCTGCCTGATGGTAAGCAGTTACCGTAGCCTATGGGTGCTTGCAACACCAGGGGTATCACTCGCGCGTTGCCGACCCTGAAGAAACCTCTTCACACCCTTTTTGAAGAACCCCATGCTGTACTCCATTGGGAAAACCACATAAGAAATATAAGACTCAAAAGTCAACTTCAATTTTATTGATGAAAAAAATAGTAATTTTTTCACCACAGTCGCTCGTAAAGTGACATTTATTGCAAAATACAAGTCTGTTTTTTTCCTCGCAAGTGTGTTGAAAAACATCGTATGACACGCGTGTGCATTGATTATTACACTCTCGGTATATACTAGGAGGTGACGACAAAAATGGTAACGATAAGGTAAATGGGTGAACTCTGGTTCATCGGATAGAGGATACCTCTCTGATGCCATATATGTCGGTCTGCCTGCACCAAGTGGTTGCGTTGTCTAGATATGGCGCCTGAAAAACTGTTTATCGTGACCAAAAAAAAAAACGATAAGGTAAATGGCTGAACTCGACGTAGAAAGTAAGTACTAGTTGTACTGATGTCAATTTAAAAAAAACTGACCAAATATTCGGTTGCGTTATCTAGATATGGCGGCTGAAAAACTGTTTATCGTGACCGAAAAAAAATTATAAGGTAAATGGCTGAGCTCGATGAATCATGGAAGTATTAGTGAATACTAGCTTAGTAATAAAAAAACTGACAAAAATTTTGGTTGCGTTTCGTTATCACTATGGATAATTTGAGTGTTTTACGGTTTTCTCGGAATTTGCATTGTCAAAAATATGAAAATGATATTGGTGAGAGAGGGGGGCGCCCTCCTTTATACCTCCCACCGCCCCGCCAGCAGTGAGCGGTTATATTCATCTTCTTTTATAGTTTGAGTATTATATGAAATAAATGCTTAGTTGTCTGGTAGGCATGAACCTATAGTGATGTTGTTGGCGGCAACACGCCAACAATTATTTTCTATCTACCGTACGCAAAAAATAACTGCTGTTTGGAATTTTGAAATCAATATATTATGTAGTTATTTAAGACATTAAAGTTAGTTGCAAAAATTTTATTCGGACTTTCCCATAATATTTATGAATTTAGATTTTTATTGTAACGTGTCGATAGTTTTACAATTATTATAGAGTCAACAATTTACTTTAATTTATTGACTGGCGAAAGACTACTGGGAGTTTATCAACAGGCATTGCTCCATATGTTCCATACATATCTTGCGCGTAATATGCTGATCCAATTCTACTTTTGAAGGTGGCATTGAAGAAGCATCAAAATTTATAAGACTCTTGTAAAATTTCTAATTTTTTTATTAGGTTTGTTTATTTTTTTAAAGCATCTTATGGCGATCTTCGTTGACTGAATTGACATAGTTTTGCAGCCATACATGTCGCAAACAATCGGATTGCCAAGGCCCGAGAAACTTTCGTGCATTTGCGCCCCTTATGGCAGTCTCGGAAGCTGACCCAGAGTTAAGCTCAAGATATTCGGGTCCAATGTGAAGTCTGTACTTCTTCTGTACGGGTGTGAATCATGCAAAGTAACCAAGGCCATCTGGCACCAGCTCCAGGTTTTTGTCAACCGATGCCTTCGCCAAATTCTCGTTATCCACTGGCCCGAGAAAATCTAGAACGTAGAGCTCCGAGAACGCAGCCACGAAACACCGATCGACCAACAGATCAAGCGTCGCAAATGGAACTGGATTGGCCACACTCTCCGAAGGGACCCCGACCATATACCCAAACAGGCAATGGACTGGAATCCGCAGGGGAAACGAAAGCGTGGCCGTCCCAAACAAACCTGGCGACGCACTGTGCTTGACGAAGCGAAGAAGATCGGGAAGTCTTCAGAGTTTACAGAGTTTCTGTAGACGCCCTCTGCCCCATCTAGGGGACACAGGATCATAATCCATGTCGCAAACAAATTGTAATTTTTCTCATGTTTTATTGTTCAATGGCTCATCGTCATATAACTCTATTAGTGCATCTTGATAATCTTTGTTTTTAGCAAGAATATTATATAATATAAATATTAAGGTGTGCTCGGTATATTAGGCACTGTAAGTAGAATTTCTTCAACTATGTAACTGTTAATCAATTATGTGTATCTGGTACTGCGTTTTTCTTAGTAAACTTATGAAATAAAGTGGACGTACTTTTAACTGCTGTAAACTTTTTATAACATGATAAATGATAACTACAATGACAATCTATGTTATTTGGTAATTATATGTTTGCGTACTTCAGATACGATTACCTCGAATTTGTAACACTTTTTTTAATGCGCTCGTGGTGTAGCATGATTAGCCGTTTTTAATCGATCGGCTACCACCGTCGTGGTTAGTACCTAGATGGGCCTAGTGGTATTTCGAATCGAGCGTTTCTGTGCTTCGGAAGGCATGTCAAGCCGTTGGTCCCGGTTATAACATAATTATGATAGTCGTTAAGCTAGTAGGATGCCTCCTAGGCGGCTTGAAAAATTCCAACAGTAGTTTGACCACTAGCCTACCTCCACCAATTCGCAGTAGGCATGCGTAGTGGAGTATTGCCCAGTCCCTTTCACCCTCATTTGTGAAAGGAGGGTCAGCAGTGGGATAGGCTGATGATGATGATGATTTTTTTAAAGAGTTCTCATTAAACAACACAACTTTTTCATTTTTACATTATTTTCACTAATCTGGTACATTAATTATGACATATTTATAATAAAACACTTTTGTCAACTGTGAACAGCGCGAGTAAGCGTTGCCTGAACTTGCCTGTAAGCTCGTGCAGGTAACTAGTGCAAAATATCTTGCACAACAATGTTATAATCTTATACTATGTTTGTTGACTCGTGAATGCCGGTCAGTGCAGGCGGAGTAGCGGGGGATATAAAGGGAGGGGGTGGCACTAATAACATTTTCATATTATTGACAATGTAAATTCCGCGAATCCGTAAAACACTAAAATTATCCATATTGATAATTATTACGTAGGTCGCTTATAACTTTCCTATATTTGTAATGAAAAAACTCCGGTCCTCAGCTGATCGTGGTAGCTTATTTATGGTTTACGATGCTTTGTGCAAATCAATAATAACTTATTGTATCCCTGTATGGGGTAGAGTTGACAAAACTTATTTAATAAAACTGGAAAGGGCACAGAGGGCTGTCCTCAAAGTAATGTTATGCAAACCCTATAGGTACCCTACTGTTGACCTATACCAGGAGTGCAAAGTCCTAACTGTGAGACAGTTATTTGTTCATAACACGTTATTACGACGTCACTCTTCAGTACTATACCCGACCTCCCAATCAAATTTGAACCGTCGAAGAAGACACCAAGCATGTCCACAAGATAGCGTTAAAACAACATTTGCAACTAGAAATTATGACTGGATTAGTTCACACCTTTATAACAAAGTTGATAAAGAATTGGAAATCATACACCTCAGTAAATTTGAATTAAAAAAGAAACTCAACGCTTGGCTGCTTGAACTAGATTACGCAGGAACTGAAAACTTACTTCTCTAGCTTTTTATTTCCGTTTAATTCATTAATTATTATTATATTGTTACACGGTCAGTTTTATTTTTATCTTGCTCTCTGTCACCTAACATACACTACACATACCAAACATAAACATATCCATACACACCATCACACTGTCACACTATCGCACCACACAATATACACCCTACTAATTGTATTAATAAATAATTTGCAAGATTGTATCCCTGTACATTAAACTTAATGAAGCTGTTCGGAGGAACTCTGTCTCCCATATTACAGATTTATTTCTAGCTTGGGAGACAGAAGCCTCATCAAATGTTGTAAATTACGCTAACCTTACTTAATTTTCACCTTGTAATTGTACATCAAACTGTGGTAGGCTTGCATAAATAAATTATTATTATTATTATTATTAACTACGAAACGCAACCAAAATTTTTGTCAGTTTTTTATTACTAAGCTAGTATGCACTAATACTTCCATGATTCATCGAGCTCAGCCATTTACCTTATCATTTTTTTTCGGTCACGATAAACAGTTTTTCAGCCGCCATATCTAGATAACGCAACGGAATATTTGGTCAGTTTTTTTTATAATGACATCAGTACAACTACTACTTACTTTCTACGTCGAGCTCAGCCATTTACCTTATCATTTTTTTTCGGTCACGATAAACCGTTTTTCAGGCGCCATATCTAGATAACGCAACCAATTGGCGCAGGCAGACCGACTTATTTGGCATCAGAGAGGTATCCTCTATCCGATGAACCCGATTTTATCCATTTACCTTATCGTTACCATTTCTGTCGTGCCCTCCTAGTCTAGTACACTTATCGCCTAAGTGTGTATAACCAACTTTGCAAACATGTATCATAATAATCTATATATATAAAATTCAAAGTCCTGACTGACTGACTGACTGATATATCAACGCACAGCCTAAACCACTGGTCCCAGAGACGTGAAATTTAGAGGGTATATTCTTTGTGAAGAGTAGGTATCCACTAAGAAAGGGTTTTTCGAAACTCCACCCCTAAGGGGGTAAAATAGGGGATGAAAGTTTGTATGAAAGTCCGTCAGTTTCGAAGTAAGGATCTTCAAATTTTGTGTTTAGGCTGAAGATTAAAAATTAATGTATATGTGTCTCAACGTTTTTAATAATTCCACCCTCGAAGCGGCATGAAGTTGTTTTGTTTTATTGTTGTAGAAAGATATGTCATTTGTTTCCTGTAGGCCACGCGAGCGAAGCCGCGAGCAGATGCTAGTGTAGAATGCACTCACTGTCATCACTGAGCGGTGAGATATTGTGCATAAAGTGTTGATGAGCCGCGTGCACCAACCGCAGTGTAGCCTCTAGCGCCCGCACGTCCCGCTCGCGCCGACCCACTTCCGCGTCTAAAGCTGCCCCACGCTCCCCTAACTCTGCACGGTCTGCTGCAAACTGACATACGACAATCAACTTTATACAGGTCGAAAATCAACACATACAACATAAAGCAGTTCATGTTTCTGGCATACGAGCATCAACTTTATGCATTGTGCCATAAGGTCGGTGCCAGTTTAACATGTTTGTATGTAATTTCAATGTTCATATTACCTTGATTTTGAAAAATGTCACCGATAGCTGCTGCCCGGCATCGTCTTTTCCTAGTGATCCGATGAATATGTCGTATCTGAAATCAAATAATAATAGACGGGTGTGACACGACTAAATAAGAAACTACATAATAAAATAAAATCTTAAACCTTCTGTCCAAAACATTATAAAAAGTTTTTTTTTTATTATTGTTCATAATTCAAAAACTACGTATTGGAATGTACAAATGAAGCCTTTTCTGATGATACTCCATTTTAAATTGTAGCCCACTTTGAAATTTTGGTCTCCATTTCGGCCCCATATACAAAGAAACTACAATAGTGTTTGTAAATTTTAATTTGCTATGAGATAAGCTAAGCAATATTTATAAGTTTGATAACTGTTCTGGCACCATAAGGGTTCCTTTTTACCTTTTTGGTTCGGAACCCTAAAAATATAAAATAGTTAAATTAATTTTACGGATAAACGTGGGTATTTGACCTCTTAATAAGTTGTTCAATCCGCTGTTCTCTCTCTCGTATCTCGCAGCGTAGTTTGCCGCAGTCCTCAAACAAAGCGCGCTTCTGCAGGTTGAACATGTCGCGGCGGGCCGTGATCTCCACAAGCCGCTCGCTCATTGCCTGTACACGGGTTATATCATGATTATTTATGTAGATAAGTGGATTTATTAAAATAACATAGTCAATAATATACTGAAAATATCTGAAGGAGGGATAAGAAAAAATACCAATATTTCTCCTAGTATCCTCATTAACAAAGCAGCTAGAGAGTGCACTATACATACCGCGTCCAGCTGCAGGCGCTGGTTGTCCAGCGAGTAGGCGGCATCCCCCAGGCCCGCCAGCGCCTCCTCGACCCGCATGTGGTGCCACACGTCGCTGCAGCTAGAGAGTGCACTATACATACTGCGTCCAGCTGCAGGCGCTGGTTGTCCAGCGAATAGGCGGCATCCCCCAGGCCCGCCAGCGCCTCCTCGACCCGCATGTGGTGCCACACGTCGCTGCAGCTAGAGAGTGCACTATACATACTGCGTCCAGCTGCAGGCGCTGGTTGTCCAGCGAATAGGCGGCATCCCCCAGGCCCGCCAGCGCCTCCTCGACCCGCATGTGGTGCCACACGTCGCTGCAGCTAGAGAGTGCACTATACATACTGCGTCCAGCTGCAGGCGCTGGTTGTCCAGCGAATAGGCGGCATCCCCCAGGCCCGCCAGCGCCTCCTCGACCCGCATGTGGTGCCACACGTCGCTGCAGCTAGAGAGTGCACTATACATACTGCGTCCAGCTGCAGGCGCTGGTTGTCCAGCGAATAGGCGGCATCCCCCAGGCCCGCCAGCGCCTCCTCGACCCGCATGTGGTGCCACACGTCGCTGCAGCTAGAGAGTGCACTATACATACTGCGTCCAGCTGCAGGCGCTGGTTGTCCAGCGAATAGGCGGCATCCCCCAGGCCCGCCAGCGCCTCCTCGACCCGCATGTGGTGCCACACGTCGCTGCAGCTAGAGAGTGCACTATACATACCGCGTCCAGCTGCAGGCGCTGGTTGTCCAGCGAATAGGCGGCATCCCCCAGGCCCGCCAGCGCCTCCTCGACCCGCATGTGGTGCCACACGTCGCTGCAGCTAGAGAGTGCACTATACATACTGCGTCCAGCTGCAGGCGCTGGTTGTCCAGCGAATAGGCGGCATCCCCCAGGCCCGCCAGCGCCTCCTCGACCCGCATGTGGTGCCACACGTCGCTGCAGCTAGAGAGTGCACTATACATACCGCGTCCAGCTGCAGGCGCTGGTTGTCCAGCGAGTAGGCGGCATCGCCCAGGCCCGCCAGCGCCCGGGCGGCGTGCGCCACCCGCAGCCGCAGTAGCGCCTCCTCGACCCGCATGTGGCGCCACACCTCGCGCAACGCCTGCAGCTCTTTGTCGCCGCCCGATACGTTCAGCATTGAGCTCTTGAGACGACTTTGCTGTTTGACATTTGATTTTATATTCAGTATGGCCATCACATGTGCAGTAAAACTATTGAAGAACATCTATGACACCTGCGAGAATTTAAAAGATGCAATTGGCAACTTTAGTGATCTATGTAAGGCTTTTGTCTGCGTTTACTATCATACTCTGCTCCTAAAGCTTAACTTTTATGTTGGTCATGGTCTCATGATCTTGTTATATCTTAATTAGGTGATCTTCAACAAAAGGTGGGAATTCGTAGGAAAATATCCAAGGACACTTTTGTTAAAATGGGGGTACCCCAGGGTACAATACTTGGGCCATTCCTATTTCTAGTATATATTAAAGATTTGCCTTCAGTTGTAAATTGTCTCTCATCATGTTATTTTATTAGCTGATGATACTTCATTCTCTTTTAAATAGATAGAATAGACAAAGAGCTCATAGTCAATAGTCTCCAAATAGTCTGTAAGAAAATTTAATGTTCTATATCCTATGTGTAGGCCAGGGGTATGGATAGGCCAAGTACAGTTGTTTACCAATTTAGTGTGCTCGATGTTTTTAGCCTCTAGTTCCCTGGCGAGGCGTCGCATGTCGTCGTGTAATCTAGCCGAGTGACGCTCCAGGAGGGCCACGCGGGCCGCGTGCCGGGCACACACGTCTTTTAGCCTGCAAATTATTAACAATGGCAACAGTTGAAGTATGCTCTGAAAGAAGATTTATAATGAGGCTCATATACGATACGTTTCCACTGCAGTTTACATGAAAAAGCCCCGAGAATGGTAAACAACGAAGGAGTTTATGGAGCAGGATTAACATCATGATGACATGATTTTGAATCTTACTTCGCGGTATTTAGGTTTCATCGACAAAGATGTTTTTTCTTCTGAAAATTAGTGATAAACCTGTTGAAGTTTGGAGTCGAGCCTTCCAGATCAGGATGCATTAGTCAATCTACCATCACAGTTTGTAAGCAGTTGCGTAACGTGAATTCATAGGAGTACTACTGTCCATATAACGGCTTTACTAACCTGCTCTCTTTTTCAAACAACTCAGCGGAGCATTCCCGCTCAGCCTGAGCCCCTTCCATATGCGCCACTCGCGACCCTAGCGTCTCCACTTGATAACACTGAACAGTGGACATTAAGATTAAGTAAAGTGAAGTACGCTTGCTGAATATAATCGATTTTACCAGATAAAAAATTTGCGGTTTTTATAACAATCAAATTTTTATCTATACTCTTTGCCGTGGCTTGGAATCCTATTAACATTTTGATCTCTACTCATTCATAAAACAGCTAGGTGGATGCCTCACACATATCTTCTAATATTTGAACCCTTAAGTAAGGCATCGTAGAAATCTCGCCTCATAGCCATCGTACAGGGTAATATTTAAACACCATTCTCTATTAACTATCAACACAAATTTATTTGAGAAATTTTTATTTTTGTACGAACAGTTTGAAATCTATTTCCCGATTTCCAGAGTTAGTCCCATATTAAAGTTGGTTTTATTTATGAGTATTTTTAAGTTTGCAAACAGCACGGGTACCCAAATTACCGTATAATTGCACGGCGACGCATTTATGAAATGAAATGTGGATGTGAGGATCTCGAGTAAAAGGCCCTTTGCTTATATTATGGTATTGAGGTGGCAAACAAGCATACGGCCCGCCTGATGGTAAGCAGTTACCGTAGCCTATGGACGCTTGCAACACCAGGGGCATCACTCGCGCGTTGCCGACCCTGAAGAAATCTCTTCACACCCTTTTTGAAGAACCCCATGCTGTACTCCAATGGGAAAACCACGGCGGGGAGCTCATTCCACAATCTGAGCGTCCGCGGAAGAAAACTCCTTTGAGCCCGCACAGTTCGAAACAATTCTGGTTTCAATATGTGAGGATGGACTCCCCGTCGATGGCGAGAGTTGCGATGGTGGAAAGTAGCTGTGGGCATCAAGTCGAACAATTCTTTAGAACACTCTCCGTTATACAAGCGGTAGAACACACATAATCTCTCCTCAGATGTGTACTTCGAACTTGAGTGCAGTCATGTTTAGTTTGCCCGTTACTTTCAATTTATTGACAGTTTTGCCACATGATAGATAATTTAGAAATGTTTCAGTCCTAGATTTTAAACATTCGAGCAGTTGAACTCCCTAGTATCGTCAAGTTTTTAGCAAAAAATACTGGTAATGAGATAGTGCATTCAATAAAGATGATTTGACATTAAGGGGTGCATCAGTTATTTTTACTACTTACAATGCCATAAAGCGATTCCTTTAAACTTTGTAAACTTTTCTCGACGTCGCGCTGTTTACTGGCCAATTTGCTCATAATGGCTTTCGAAGCTGTAAAATACATTGTTTGAGTGACATCCGCTTTGTTTTTAATTTTTTATTACTATAGCACTCCAAACTAAGGTTTTAATCCGACTTCTAATAATATCATAAATGCGAGTTTGAATAGATCCCGGCAAACTTCTTGGCACAATTTGGACGTAGTAGGGAATGGTTTGCGCAGGTACACTGGCGAGAAATATTAATGTACTCGTAGATTATTTTAACATTAAGTTGTACATACAGTTGAATTTACCACCGGTTCGGAATACACTTAAACTGAGAAGACTCTGGCAAGAAACTCAGCAAGGCTTTTTTTATTCCTATCAAACATATTCTGTACTGTATTCCTTTTTACATTTAAGCTACTATTTGAGTTGATATTTAGACGGGATTACCTTTAAGTTGCATGTGGAACAGTTTTTCTTCATTATTGAGTGTGAGCAGCTTCTGTTGTTCGACGAAAGAGCAATGCATCGCACGTTGCTGGTTCGTACTCATTTGTGTCGCGTATCGTTCCTCATCCTAATCATAAAATAATAAAGCTTTGTTTAATATTGCACCTTATTCCATTGCAATAAGATAAACATACTTACGTTCAATATGTCTTCCAGCTCTTTAGCGCGCTTCTCTGATGATTTGGTTTTATCCAAGGAGTCTACCAGCTTTTCTTTCATTTCGCTTATCTGCGAAATAAAATGTTTTCTTAACAAAATCTATGTTGACCCAATTATTACATTCCTTCAACCTTTGCTTCGAGTAAGAGAATAAATCCTTTCATTTGCAATCCTGGAAAGATGTATAGGCCTGTGTTTGACCATAATCTCACTGTTGTAAGTGATGATGTGGCCGAAAGTGGTAAGCACACAAATCCTAGAAGGAACTAGCTCTCAAGTGCAGCTGTCGGAACACATCGATAGATGCTTGGCCACAGATTTTCAACTTGAGGGTGGTAGCCAGCCAGGTGCATACTATAAAGTACCCTACCACCGTGCTATGGTTTCATCACAATGTTTTCCTTCACTGAAAGCTCAAGCTTATTATAAGATTCGAACCCGTGACCTTCGTCTCGGCATTCGACGTCACTACCACTGAGCTATCATAGCCAATATAAGTAATAAAGGAGTGAACACCAATATGACGGATAGCTTGAGCAGAAAGTAAGAAGCATCCGTATTGTACTATCCCCAAATAATTAACTAGTAACTGGTAAGCGCTAGCCATATATAAGATCTAGGAAAAATACCATGAGGTCAGAGAGGGCGCAAAAGGGATAAATAATGCAGTGCATTTTGATTCAATACGAGCCCAGGTACAGTCGGTAGGTGATTATAACGAAGGTTGCATCGAGTTCGAAGTATTATGAACGTAACCGTCCTTGTAACTAGGTTTAAACTCGCATGTTTGGTATCAGAAAGTTATCCTTCTGTTGTAGTATTATTTATTCTGTGACTAAAGGTCGGTTAACTAAAGCTGGCACGTTCAAAACATTTACACGTTGCGCTTGTGTAGTGTCTGTGAATAAGCGCGCGGCGTGACTTTGCACTGCATGTGTATCATGAAATGTTTGTCCGTCTCTCTCGCGCGCGGTCAAGCTTATGAGTATGAAAGAGACGGTTATTGAAATGAAATTTACAGGCACTTATCAATAGTCAAAACTCTAATACTCTAATGCACGGTTCGGAAGGTTGCTATTGTTTAGCTTTTGCTACTGCTCATAAATAGTGTGGTCTTTTTTGCATTCGTCAATTAGAATTGTCTGACTGATTAGAAGCAATAATGTAATAAGACATACTGTATCGTGAAATTGCATGCGTGAGTACTGTGAAGGTGCTAGCTTTCGGTAACCGACCTGAATCTCCTAAATTGTAATATAAGTCGTACTTTTTACTGTTTATTTATTGTGGGAAGATCAACAGCTATTTAATACAAAACATAATACATTAATATTTCTCAGGAAGCCAATAACAGGTCTTCACGTTGAAGAGCTCTTTTAGAAATCAAGATCAATATCGCATCATCAGTGTCAACTATCTCACCTTGTTATTAACAGCTTGTAGCGCGTTATCCTTGCGGTACTGCTCGTCCATGATCCGACGGTTCTCCATATGCAGTTTTTCCAACTGCTGGCGCATGTTACTCAGCTCGCGTTGGAGGCTTTGCGACTGGAAATACGAAGGAAACGTTAACATCACCAAAATAATCCCAATGAAATTCTGTAGAACTAAGCTTTGAAAGTTTTGCGATCCTATTGGCGGGTTATAACATACAATTCACATAATCCAAACAAGATTTTCGAAGATTTCAATTATTTTTAAAATAAAAAAAAACTTGATTAGTCATGAGCAGGTCCACCTTCAGGTACCCGCTTATCGTGTTTTTTTTTTTGGGATTTTGAATTTTGGGACACGTTTTACAAATACTGCGTGGTTTTAATCACTTCTTATCAGTTAGCGTTTAAAGCTTAAACTTATTGCCCAAAATCCACCCACCTCGCTATCCAGAGTGGCATTATTTTCAGCCAAGTGCATAAAGCTCATCCGTATTTGGCTGAGTTGTTGAGCGAGTGTGATGTTCTCGCGGCGCGTGTCTTCATTGTTGCCGCTCTGTTGGTCGCAGAACGCTTGCTGCTCGCGACACGCCTCCGTCAACTTGTTAGCTTCTGTCTCTAGGAGTGCATAGTCCTGGGGGGAAAAAACGTACAAGTCTCCAGAATAGATCGTGTTAATCCAAAATAAACCTAATACCATCGGTGCAGGCCCGAAATTCAATGTTTTTAATCACGACTCAATACTTGACTTGAGCATGAATTCACGAATACTTCTAGAATAATAAAACAACTCCCAAATTGTGTCTAAATAGTTTAAGGCGATGATAGCTCGGTTTTAGTGACGTCGGATACCGAAACGAACGTCCCGGGTTCGAATCCTACAATGAGCTCATCATCAAAATAAATCTAACACCATCGGGGCACACCCCAAATTCATTTTTTTGTACCTCGACTCAAAACTTGAATTGAGCATTGATTGAAGTTCTAGGACCATAGATTCCTAACATGTATTTCTTGAATAATAAAACAGCTCCCACACAGTGTCACAATAACAGTAACCAAAGCCAGGATTTAATTCCGGCTTTAGCCTTTGCATTATTCTAACAGTGTGATCCGGCATTACTACTTGATAGCAAAGTCTCTTCTAGGGTTTGTCACAACACAAACCTGTCCTTGGTTAAGATAACCTATGGATTACTTCAGCTTAATGTTGCTCAGCCAAGTTCAAAAACCTGTTTATAGGCCTGTGTTTGACTGCAATCTCACCATGGTAAGTGATGATGTGGCCGAAGGTGGTAAGCACACAAAGCCTAGAAGGAACTGGCTCTCAAGTGCAGCTATCGGAACACACCGTAAGGTGCTTGGCAACAGATTTTCAACTTGAGGGTGGTAGCCAGCCAGGCGGGTACTACAAAGTACCCTACCACCGTGCTATGGTTTCCTCACGATGTTTCCCTTCACCGAAAGCTCAAGCTCATTGTAGGATTCGAACCCGGGACCTTCCGTCTCGGTATCCGACGTCACTACCACTGAGCTATCATGGCCTTAAACCCCTTTTAGGTATACAAATCAGGCCCTAGTCAGGCCGTAAAATAATACTAAGAAAAGTAGTATTTATTTCTTTACGATAAAGTTCATCCGTATTAATCATATATTTAACAGATAAACCTTATTGTGACGTCGAAGATATTTCTTAGATTTGTCACACTGTAAAGTCACAGGGTAAACTTTCCTATAAAGTTATGTTTGATATTGTATGGTAATCATACCTCTCTGATATGTCTAATATCAGAATCACGTGTGCGCAGATTTTCAACAGCACTAGTCCACATGGTCATCATCTGCTTCCTCTGCTCCATACTTTCCATCACCTGTACAATATATCCAACTAAATATGAAAACACGGAATTAAGTATGCTAAATATACGATATGATATCCTATGCTATAAATACCATATTATTTATGATATCATACCTTACCGATAATATTGTGGTCAGTCCACACCCGACACCGGACGCGAATTCTCTCACTTAAATGTGTACCTTTTTCTGTAGTAAATAAAGTTCTATAATGGTGCTGATTCTGTTTTTTACAACTAAACTAATTTTAGTCTCTTTCTAACAACGAACATAAGAAAAGGATGTAAGAAATTTAGTCCTGTCAAATTAGTCCATGCTTGTTTTCAATATAAATTTAGTCGTCATCTATCGCGGTCACGTCTAAATACCCGCAAATGAAGACGACAAAGACTAATTTGACAGCTTTAAATATGTTCTCTCCTTTTTCAATAATGTTCACAAGAAAGAGATGTGATGTGACTAAAATTAGTTTAGTGCGATTTACAACAGAGTCTGCACCATTGTATTGCTATTTTAAAACTGAACCTAACTGTACCACATGAAGCAAATCAATAAATGCAGTAATTTAATTGATGTTACTGGTGCAGACTGGCCAGTGGCCGTACCCAAAAAAAGGGTTGAATACAAAAATAGTAGTGATCAATTAACTTATCTATATCACCTGTAATGAGATCCTGTCGCAGGCGCGCTCTTCAGCGCTAAGGTTGGATACAAGCTGGTTGAGGCGTTCATGCATCCTATCATGTTCTAGTTTCAACTTCTGCCTTTTTATTTCCAAAGCCTGAAATGTAGAAATTTATGTTAGTATTCAAGTGTGCTTATTTACTGATAATGATATTGAATGTACTCAAATGGCAAACCGGAACCCTTATAGGATGCCATGTGTGAGTCGAGTAGGTACATATTTTTAATTAATTTGTATAGTTACTTTAGCTCTAGAGACATCTTGTTTGGTGAACTGCTCTATGGCGGTGATATCACCCGCTTTCCTTTCTAGAGCGGCGCGCCACTCCTGCAGCGCGCCGCGTTCTCCACACACCTCGCTCTTCAGGCCATCCGCCTTCTTCAGCAGGCGGGCGATGTTAGCTAACCAAATAATTATGAACAATAATTATTTTCCATCCGATAAATGATGCTATTCCATGGAATTTTGAACTCTTTCTTAATACGTTGGCTCGCAGATGGAACATGCGTCCTATAACTATACAACATGTAACGGAAAGGGTATATCTATCCCAAAGGGATGAAGACTACATCAGGTATAGACTCGAAAGTTTCAGATCAAAATATATTACTCAAAAATTCAAATTGCAAATTGATCCATCACCAATTGAGATCAAAAGATATGACAGGCATTTGTGTGGATGAACATGTCCGTGAATAAGGGTGTAAAAATCTATATCATTATAATTTAATAAGTAGTATAATGTTATATATCAGTTATCTGATTTCCATAGTAGAACCTTTACTTAGTTTGGAATCAGAAGACTGTGTGTTAATGCTAAAAAAACCCACAAATGGATATACTTACTTTGTATTCTATCATTCCGTGCTGCAATATCCTTGCATTGTTTTTGGCAATCTATGATGTCTCGATCGAGCCTGTCTGCTTCATTGCAGGATAACTGCTTCAGCTTCACCTCCTGCTCCAGCTGCTGCTTGTGAGCAAACAGTAAACGCTGCAAGTGAAAATCAAAGATGTAGTAAGTATTAAAATTGACAATTGATTGTATGAAAATGTAGTAATATAAATTTATTGATAGCTTTTATATGTACTGAGATATACTAATTGTGGTGTCAGGGGCGTAGCTACAACCGTATCAATGAAACGGCGGTCCGTGTTTAAGCAGAAATGACTAAAGATTTTACCCTCCATTTGGTTTTGCCGCAGTCAGGAAAAGGCCCGCCAATATATTTTGATACAGGGCCCGTCTAGGTCAAACTACGCCACTGTGTGGTGTCTAATAAATACATTTGTCTTTCAAATGGGACCATTGCTAGTATACATGTTACAGAGATTTTTAGGTGTTATACCAGCTTTTTACCCCAAGGTTCACCCTCAATCCCCTAATTTAGGCACATAGGGGTTGAATTTTGTAAAAACCTTATGATGTACACTAGGGTATAGAGCAAGGCAGTGAAATTTAATTAACGTGGCAATCACAATAGATCTAGTCTGGTCACAGTGATACAAGCTCTGGAAAGACTCGAAACAGCCACTTAACCCAAATAATAAATAATAGGGTATAGGGAACAGTGTACACAAAGAAGGAATATTTCATCCAAATTTCAAATCTCTAGGTGCACCAGTTAAGGTTGTGCATTAGTATAGTATAGTTAGTGGGTATAGTTTTATGGGTACTAAAAATGACATTCTTGGGTATTTGCAATATACATGAATAATGTTAGCAAAGGTAAAGTTAACGCACAGCTCAAACCGTGGGGTCTAGAAAACTGATATTTTGTACACAGGTTCCTTATATTTAGGGTTGCCATCTCTGAATCCTAACAACCAGGACAAGAAGCATGAAATCCCCAGATTTTGGAGCTGTCAATAGCATCAGTAAAATAAAAAATTGTTTTAATTGTGACTTTAAAATTTTAAACCCACCCTAGGTACATATTTACACCCTGGCAGGGCATTCCCCGGGCGCCCTCTAAACTTGGGCAAATCTGGGGAAACCCAGACAGATGGGGTAAAATCGGGTCTCTGCAGCATATCATACATAGAGCATACATAATCAACTTTTTAGTAACTTACCGTATTTTCTTGGTATTCAGAATGGACATGATCCTTGTATTTATTGAGATCATCACATTTCTGGTTTTGCAAAATAAGGGCTTCTTTAAGGCTCTGTATCTCATTTTGTCTGAAATTTTAAGAACCTTTTAATTTACTACTTCAGTAATGAGAGAATGAAAGTCATTGAAATCTAGTTTATATGAAATGAGAAATTACCTATTGATCAATATATTCTCTATCTGTTGGTTTTCAGGGTCCGCTAAAGGAATTCTGGTTCCTTGATTCCATCCAAGCTCGTCCAACAACTGGGCCATGTAACGAGGTACTCTGCCTTCTTCCGCCATGATCGAAATAAATTTGTCAAAACATAAAACTTCTAAACGAATATAAAAGATAAGGAGTGTTGGGTCAATAACATTAATTTATTTTAGAATTATTCGATATTGCTAGGCTTCCATATAAACAAATTCACCGCCATTTTTCAAACAAACAAACAATTGAAGTCGAGGATTTACAGGATTTAGCTTGTCAGAATTGACAGGCGGTTGACAGTGCATACCAGCTGACTTTCAAAAACTTAATGATGTAAACCGTAAATAATCGTTTTATTCACAGATAGAAAACAATAACAATAATTCAATAGCTTTATTCTTCCTCTGTCTGTTTTCTTTGAGGTGTCCAAGGTTATACGTTGGTACGTCATCCCTTTTTTTTTGCTACAGACTGAATTATTAATTAATAAATATAAAAATACTAGGCTTTAACTTTAACGAATAAAAGCTGAAGTGGACGTATTTATCAGATGCAAGAAATATGTATAAAGCCCGTGACAAGGGCATTATTATTATTTATATATTGATCCCAAAAAACATATAGGGTAAGAGCCCCGGTTTTGGCAAGTCAATTAAGTCAATAAATAAGGCGATTTTTGACTCGTTTATTGTATATAAAATCTTTGATGATGACGCTGTATAGGAACTTTTTGTGATAATAAAAGCAAGTATTTTAATTTGCGTAAATTTCTTAAGAGATACCATTAGCGACACTTGATAATTAATCGATAAATATCTTGTTCACATTTATAAAACTCAAAAGATAAATAAATAAACTGTTTTATTAATATACACCATACCCAATTTAATTAAAGGCGATTTTTTTAAATAAAAAACTTTATATTTCACACAACCGGATGGGTCTCTTACCCTACGAGGAAAAAGAAAATAATATTCTTCTTCTTTCAGTCCTCTATTACGTTTGCTGTTATTTCGAAGGCAAATATTTATCTTATATAAATCGGTGAGTTGTGTTTGGAACAAAAACGTGTCGACGCCCACTCCACGGGCTTTATAGGTACTTCTTGATCAGATGAAAGAGGCTATCTATATATAGTGTATCATCTATGATTTATATGTCGATTAAATATATAAGCTTCTTGATCGCAGCCAAGTCGCAGCCGAATTGTAGCAAGAATCAGCTTATTACATAACGGCTAGCAATTAAAAAAAATAACGAAGTCATTTTGTTTTATGACGGATTATAAGGTTTATCCGGATTGTATTACGGTTGGACGAACGTCTGCCATATTGTACCTATTCATGCACTCCGCGTAGGTATTTTCTCAATGCGGCTAGCCGTACCTAATGTAATTTTACGGGTCATGAACCGCCGCTTTGGCTGTTTTACAGTTTTAGTTGCAATTTCCAAAACTCGTGGTTGTCTAAAGGGTCCGGTGTCCGACGGAATCCTACGCAATATTATTGATTCACAAAATACAACTTAATGAATGTTGGCCTGGCAGTGAAGATTACCTGATCTTAAAGAAAAAATTTGGGCCACATTATACATATAGTATCAAGGGCGAATCCAGCCTTCAGGCTAGGGGGGGGGTTACACACTTATATCCAGATTGGATGGGTTTAAAAATACACAATAATGTTCTATAGCTGTTACCCGCAGATTCACACGAAAATAGAGTAGGTACATTTATAAGAATTTTCAAAATCGGTCCTGTAGTTCTAGTGATTCGAGTACATACCTAAACAAAATTAAAACATTGCAAATAAGAATTTTAAAATTATTAATTAGTCAAAATAAAAAGAAATCCCTAAATGGAGACTATGAAAAGTTATTCAAAACATGTAACATATTACCCGTGGACTTAAAAGTAAAAATTATGATAATATTGGAACAATTTGAGGTGTATGAAAACAAAAAAGAAAGAGAACATAAGTATCCAACCCGACTGTCAAAACAAAAGAAATTATGTGTACCTAGAACTCATAACTATTTTGGTAAACGCGCAAGGAAATGGATAACACCAACACTCATTTCTGAGTTGCCGAAAAACTTAACAAATAATGTAATTACAAAGACGCAATTAAAAAAGGTCCTCAGAAAACACTACCTGTCACTATGTCCTTAAATGATAGATTGCCATTAAAATTTATCATATATAGGGATATCTCTGGGATTTATATTATTATGTACTTAGATTATCTCTAACATACACTTATAAATTTAATATAAATGTAACATGAGAACACACTTGCCGACAAACTGCAATGCAGTTTGGCAGATATTTTAAATGTAAAAGTGTATTTTTTATTAAGTAAATAAATAAATAAAAAAAAAAAAAAAAAAAAACATTAGTTCCGAGGCCCAGGGGGGAGTCATAACCCCCATAAACCCCCTCCCTAGATCCGCCCTTGTATAGTATAATGTATGTATAATTTTATGTGCTACGGAAACTCACTACCCTTCGCTGATGAGCTATCGTCGATGAGTCCATGTGGGAGGTGGCACTGTACCTATCATGTGATTCGATTTTTTGTGGATTTCCCAAAAATCTACGAGGACGAAAGTATTATACTTTTGTTTTTATAACAGACCGGTACCATTATTTTCGGTTTGGCATCTAGCATCCCTACTGCAAAACTATTGGATGAAAGCTTACGCTAGTCTCTGTGCCTAACACGAACAGCGGCAAACTTAGAACGGGAGAGTATCAATGAATCGGTGGTTTAAATATCACGCAGTACTTAATTGTGGGCATCACAGGATCCCATAGCACTTATCTAAGATTTATGGCTAATATTTCACATATTGACATATTTCTTTAAAAAAAAAACAGGAATCAAAGTGTCTGAAAGTAACGTTCGAATTGTTTATTTCATGAAGTTAAAAAACATACTCTTATGGCTCTAATAAAAACCCAATGAACCAAAAACCAAGGTTATTTTATTCGTATTAATCACAATAATATGGTGTTCCTGACATGACAGTATTGTATGTCTTTTTGAATGAAATAGTTAATGTTGTAAATTTCTTGAAATGCCGCCAAAAGAATATGTGCGCGACTTCCAAAAATAACTCATAAGAGGTTTAGTATCGGTGACTAGCCAGCACGCGCTAACACGCTGTGTATCGTATAAAAAGTATATTTTGTGATATTTCAGTCAATTATTAGTATAATATTAGATATGAGTGCCGATGCAGCTTCATTGCCTTGTCCAATATGTTCACATAATGGAATTTTCCATTCTGTGCAATCATTAAGAGATAGGTTAATACATGTATCTACGAATAAAATATGTTGTCCAGTTTGTCAAGAAGAAGTGTCCGGCTTAGATAAATTAACAATACATCTATTTAGTCACGTAAAGTTATTAACTACGAAAGGAGGTTCTGAAAAAAATGAAACAAACGAAGTAAAAATGAAACTGAAACCTGAAAATCAAGTAGTGGCGCAGCAGAGAAAAGTCAAACCTGTAGTGGCTAAAAATAAAACACCATCGTCTACGGCAAAAGTACCAGTGAAATTCGTGAAGATTTACCCAAAGCTTCCTGTGATAGCATTAAATACTGTACCTGTTATAGATATATCTCAGAAGCCTGTGGAAGAACGTCTGCAAGCTGGTGAACCAATGTATGTTAAGACGGAAACGGCTATTGTACAAACAAACACTACATGTAATATTTGTGGCATACAGTTTGTCGATGCTAACATCTTGCGTATGCACAGATGCCTCATACATAACATTGATGATAATGCGAACCAAAATTTTACACGCTATCATTGCCATTTGTGTCCGAAAAACTTCAAAATGAGAGGTTCTTTAATGGTTCATTTGAGAGTGGCACATTATGGTTTTTTATCTGGTAACTGCGATTCCGGTAAAAACATAGTTCAAGGATCGGAAGGGAAAAATGCGGAACAACTTTCAGACCATAAGTCTGTTAATTTTGAAAGGAATGATAATAAACAATGGCAGTGCGATGTTTGTAGAAAATGTTTTACAACAAAATACTTCTTGAAGAAACATAAACGCCTACACACAGGTTAAAATAATAATTGCTGTTAGTTTGCGAGGTAATTCATACTAACAGAATAAAAACAATAACTTATGTGTATACCTTGATATTTTATATACACTATAATTGGCACATTATCTAAATTGCTTTAAATGCTGGTGTATTTAGGAACTCACCAATTTAACTTTAACTCAAGACATTTTTTACTATGCTTTTGCAGCTATACTATATTTAGTGATATTTTCTTTCTAAGGGCTGATTTTCAATTGCCAGATAAGCGGTATATAGCTGTTGATTTAAAATAAGAACAGTTTTTATATAAACTTATCAGAGGAATAGCATACCGAGGTTTATCTAGTGATTGAAAAATCGGCCCTTAATAACAATAAACATGCTAATTTAGATTTTACAATTTTGGCAGGTGAAACCCCGTATGCATGCACCCAATGCAACAAGACTTTTACGTTCCAGCAGTCTTACCACAAGCACCTCTTGTACCACAATGATGAGAAGCCACATACATGTAGTTATTGTGGACGTGCTTTTAAAGAGCTTTCTACACTGCATAACCATCAAAGGATTCATACAGGGGAGAAACCCTTCTCCTGTGAAACATGTGGTACGTTAAAAAATACAAAATAATATATTTAACATACAATAAGAACCACTCCGAAATGAGTTTAGATTTTTTCCTATTTCGTCTCGATTCGATGATCTGTAATACATTTTTTTTTATAATTAAAGGCTCGATTCATGCGAATGAAGACGCGGGCCAAAGCTTGAAATAATATAAAATTATTTCACTAAATTATTTTTATCCCGGGAACGTATTATATTGATGTCCCGCGGTTCCTTGGTGAAATAGCTTGTCATTCATTAAAATATATTTAATTTGACATTTTAATTACACGCCTATGCGTGAAGATATTTATTTTACTTACCTATATCACTTTATAATAATCATATTTTTCATCCCGACATTCGCATACAACTAAGTATTCCTATAAATATTTTAATGCCAGTGGACAGACTCCTGCAGAGTTTATTTGCTATTTTTGTTAAGATTTGTTAGGTACTAAAAAAATCACATCACATTCAAAACATCTGTTGTATCAATTTATATTATATACTATATTATGGTTTTTAAATAAATATAGTACCTATACAGTATACTATATTAATCGCAACCTTCGAGTTGTGATTTAAACTCATGTTTATATATATATATATATATATATAATACTAGCTGTCTCGCGCGGTTTCACCCGCGTTCCCGTCATAAAAAGTAGCCTATGTCAACCGCGGATAGTGTAGCTTCCCAACAGTGAAAGAATTTTTCAAATCGGTTCAGTAGATTCGGAGCCTATTCAATGCAAACAAACAAACAATCAAATCTTTCCTCTTTATAATATTAGTTAGATTAGATAGTTAGATATTAAAGATTTTTTATTTTACGACTTATTGAGGAGTTTGCTTATGATCCCTCTATGATCAAAATACCTTATCATTAGAAAACTCCTCATTGTAAAAAAAATAACTTGGTACTCAAAACATGATGAACAAATCTTAAAATTTAAAATTAATAAACAAATTTTTAAACAATAATTGTAAAAGCCAGTGCTAAATAATTAAACGGTTTGTTTCAGGAAAATGTTTTCGTCAGCGTGTTTCGTATTTGGTTCACCGTCGTATACACACTGGTGCTATGCCGTATAAGTGTACAGCTTGTGAAAAAAGTTTTCGTTATAAAGTAAGTAATTTTTTTGTTAAATGCAGTCTTAGCATCTGTATTGTCCGCATAATGGTGTAATATCTTGTCGTTTCGTTAACAACTTCGAATAGGTACATTAAATAAATATTTGCATATCCTCATTTTAAGTATATCCTTAAGAATGTTGAAAAACAGAATACTTACGAAATCACTGTGTCCATCAGTTCTGTAAAATAATTATTTTTAAAGACGAATGAACATTTGTTAAAACCAAGAGTTCAAAAATAGAACACAACATATTATTTTTTAAATTATTGAGATAGACGATGCGTTTCCTGACCACATAAACTCTAAAATAGACAAAATACAACTGGCCTCTGACTGTTATATGAAATAAAATAGCACATGCCACTTTTCAGCCTGAGACTTGCCTATTCATACTAAAATTACTATTACACTAAAATATGTACCTCCTACGAAGCTATAGCTTCTGAGGTTTGAAAATCATTTTATTATCATTTTAGGGTGTAAAGGTAGCGTGAGTTAAATTATTTTTATGCTTACGTAGTAGTATAAACCTATAGGATATGTAACTAATATGAAGTATATAACATACGTTTTTTGGCAGGTATCTCAAAGGACTCATAAGTGTCAAGCTCAGCCCCCCGGTACAGTGGTGCGACAAGCTGGTGATCTTGTAGAAAAACTAAAAAAGAAACATGTAGAATCTGGTACTTCAGAGGATCAAGAAATATTTTCTCATAATGTATGCTATCCCGAAATATCAAAAGCTAATGCCGAGTTAGTTCTCACGGGAGCAAAGTTGTCTTTAGAGGATATGGAATCAGAAAATTTCTCGTTTATTGCTGAAGTTTTCAATGATAGTCAGCAATCGAATAGCAATGTTAATTTAGAATTATTAAATAATAGAGTAACTAAAACTAAAACTGAAGATATATTTAATTCCAACATCGAAGATTTGATAGAAACTATCCCAGTTATAGATAAAAATATACCGTCTCCCTCAGATATTTTAAAAAACTTGTGCTTGTCTAACGAAAAAGATGTTATTGGAATATTTCAAGAAAGGGATGACGACAAAAGTTTTGACATATACAAAGAATTTAATGCCTTTATTTAATTCTCAGTTTTTGCATTCATTCATTCATTCTGTGATATTTTTTCAATAATTGACAATAAGAACTAATAAGTACCTACTTTTGAAAATATTTTATTTTTATTTTTATGTTTATATGATTGAATGATTAATTATATTTTTAATAACATAGAAATTGTTTCACTAAATCTTTATAATTAAACCAATACCTTTTTGTAATCTGCCATATAACTTTGGTGCTCCCTAAGTGCTGGCCGAATATCACGACACTCAGCTATTAATGACATTATTCGTAGGGCTCTTGTAGTCGCTAACGTGCCTTCCGTACTAGAACCAGTTGGTACTGGGTGGGGCGATGGCAAGAGACCGGATGGTATGTCTTTGATCCCGTGGTGTCAGCAGGTCGCTGGTGTGGGATGCTACAAGTGTTGTTACACTCGCGCCGTCTCACTTACCGGTGACTTGTAAAGTTGTAGGGGCAGCTGCGCCCAGTGCAGAAAATTGAAAAAATACGCAACGATTGGACCAAATTATATTTTTATCACGTAGGCCAGGCTGTAGAATGAGATCCCGCCGTGGTTTTTCCAAGGGAGTGCAGAAAGGGGTTCTCCACAAAGGGTATGAAGAGATTTGCAGGGTTGGCAACGCGCGAGAGTTACCCCTGGTGCTGCAAACGTCAATAGGCTATGGTGACCGCTTATCATCAGGTCGGCCGTATGCTTGTTTGCTACCTTAAACAAAAATTTGCAGGCCAAACCTTGTTAATCACTGGTCAAAGTCAAAGCCATTTGTTCAATTTAGGACCCAGAAGGGCACTTAAGAAGGTCACATTTACTGAAGTTACCACCGGTTCGGGACTCGGCCTTCAACTGAGAAGAATCCGGCAAGAAACTCAGCAAGGTTACATTTTTTTAAAATTTTTGGACAATCTGTCTATGTTAATAAAGCGACTAAAAATTATTATTATACTCAATATAAACACAACAACAACCACTCGCACAATATATTACAGGAAGTACCTTAGATAATACTGTATTTAACTAGCTTTAGTACTTATTCTGAGACATAACTGAGAAAGGAATAGGGAAGTACTATAAACCTCGCTAAACGTAGATTATAGAAATTCTTGAGTTTCAAAAGAAAGCTGCTCGAGGCGCTGGCTGTTCTGATTTATCATAAACGCGTTGTCCTTCTGCAATACGACGACACGTTTGCTTAAGTTTAAAAATAATATCTAAACATGAACATATAAAAAATCTATTTATACTACTCATAAATAAACAATCAAACTACAATCAATAATATTATTATTTTTGAAATAACTTGCACGATTTTTTCTTCAAGTAAAATACAGATGACATTATGTCTCAGTCACACGGTCACACCCATTCGATGATATTTCGTTCTCATTTTTTTTCTCGTTGTTCTCGTTAAAGAACTCATAACTTTCCAAGAAATGTTAATTGAAATGTTAATTATTATTAAACTTCTTGTATACTGTGTATTTTTTTAATTTAAATAAAAATTTATGATTATCGGTAATTACCGTTTCTACCGGTTTTTGAACGGAAGTGTTACAGCAATTGTGTGCTTTGTTGCGCTTGGTTGTAGTTGACGTAAAAAAAAAAAAACATAAATGAGTAACCAGCTGTTTTTGTTCTTCTCGAGGTGCTTGAAAATCAGTGGAAATCAATGTGTATGGATCAAAATTAACTAGTGTAATTTCATTATAAAACTGTATTATTTTGTGAACTCTATGTGAAATTAAAAGATTCTTCAAATTTCATGCCGCCTAGAGAAATTAATCAATTTTGAAGTTTTGTCAAACATCACTCGCGATAAATGGACTGCGTTGGTGATAATTTATTACGTCGTATTTCATGTACCTTCATACGATGTGTGTAAATTAGGCCAACGGGCTAAGTTTTTGTGACTACCTTTCTGCTGTACGACTTACAAAAACGTGAGTATTTTCTTATTGTTGTAAGCTAATTTTAGTGCAATGGTCTGAAACGAACTGTGGAAAGGAAGTATTGATTAAGTTTCAATCGAATTTTTAATGCAATACTACTTTGTTTATCCTGAAGGTCGTGATGTAACTGCGATTTTAAAACTTCCTCAACCGTTTTGAGAAGGACAATAATGAGAACAAAAAATCGTTAATTTCTTTGTGTGCTACATACCTATTGTGAACTCTGTTTGTCCTCACCTACTGAAAAATCTGTAAGTTTTTTTAATTGATCTGACTATTTTCGTCAATGTAGCTATTGTTATATTATTACATACAGTATAGGTAGTAATGTTTCTTACAATTGTTTTCAAGGATTTTTATTGTATTTACTTGAATTTTAATGATTCCTTATTTTTATTCTTTATTAACCATTCTCTTTGATAAATAAGTATTTTTTAGTAGCATAAGACCACTGTCTAGTAAAACATCATTATCTGGGCCAGTAGACAAGATGGTTATCGACATTTGTCATAGTTAGTAAACGATCAACATTTGTATGGGATTGACATTTCAAATCGAAATATCACATGATTTTTAACAATCTCTTATGTCAGTCCGATCGATAACCATGTTGTCTAGGGGGGCTGGTCACTTGTCTTGCATTTCCTGGAATCCAACAGTTTGTACAATGTAAATCATGTGTGTTTAACCTGTTGGTTCGCGGATAAGATATGCATGCATCCTATAACTACAAAAAAACCATGAACTGCAAGTCAACTGATTAACATGGTTTAGTAAATAAAATACCTTCCTATTAATTATCATTAGTATCCAAAGGATATTTGTAGCCAAATAAGCATCTAGCAATCCTATGTAAGATAAACATGCCTATTCAAATTATTTTATTGTCTGTTTGACAAAACCCCGGTTGAGAGCTTGCTCGCCAATTTGTCCGTGTAAGGGTGCTAAGGCTAAATCTTGGGCTGGCAACTTCTTGCCAAATAAAAAAAAATGCCAAAATTGTTTAAGGAAAAATATGCATAATACTATTTAGAGTATGCTTCATGCTACAAGCCGTCCACCCAAGAATACTCAACCAGTGGGTGAAACATTTAACCTTTCATCTTATTTAGTTTGAGACTTGAATTTAATCATGTCAGTAGCAAGTTGTGATGTTGAATCCTTGAAAATGCCAAATTGTGCCAATATCAACACCAATGGTAGTGAGCCGAGTAAATGGGGCGGTTTCATTTCGATGTAGGTAGAAGAAATGTAATGCCTTTTCATACTACTTAATGAACATGATGTATCTAGCCTACTCTGAATCCATGCATACCAATAATACCATCAAAAGAAGCAATGGGCAAAAAACAACATTCCTATCTATCCATAAAACAATTAAACTAAAACAGTTAAACAAACTATATGTATAATTAAAAAAAATTGTCCAGATTATTTTAATACTTTGGCTCGCGGTGAAAAATATAAACAATGACATCAATTATTATAATAGGATGCGCATCCCTTGCGAAAACCAACAGGATTAAGGTATTTGAAGATTTTAGTATGGAACCTAGCATTCCTATTATTCCGCCATTTTGATTTTATTACAAAATGGCGCCCACGGATGACTTATATAAAAATCGATAGCTGATATCAATACAATCATGAAATATTCTGTGACAAAACCTCGTAAAATCACGTTTCGAAGATGCTTAAAACTTATTATCAACCTTATACACCTACTATAAGGTTCATAATACACTGCAGATTTAGTTCCGTCTCACTCGCAAGTCACGCCCTTCCGCACGGCGCGAGCTAACATGGCGGCAGCTGCCGACCAATAGCGTTTCCCGCGCTTTGAAAATGTATCTTCTGCGCAAGTACATCGGTAAGCCATATCAGTTGGGTACTACTGTACTGTACCTATATAAATTTCGTAACAGTAAAACTTTAGTTGCTTATATCTTGGAAACGTGACACTTTACGAGGTTTTGTCACTGAACATTTCTTGATTGTATTGATTTGATGTCAGCTATCGATTTTATAAAAATTATCCTTGGACGCCCTTTTAAAAAAAAAAAGAAAAAATGGCGAATGAGGAATATCAAAATCTTCGAACCCTTTCGTTCTCCTTAAACTTAAAACTAATATAATCTAAACTTATCTTTGACTTTTAACTCTTTCATATTCCTGTGAACAGCATTGTCATGGGATAATTCATTCATACTCTTATGAATGTATGTTATGAATTATTTACAATTACCTAAATAGGTATTCAAGAAAAATTACTTAAATTAATAAGATAGTGTCGGTGAGAGGAAACTGAGTGTTAGCCGCCGAGGATAAGATGCAAAAAAGAAATGCATCTCATCATACTCTCCCGCATTACCAAACTCGCGTGGTATAGGTACAAGTATCCAAAAGACAGATGCTGACGATTTCATCGCGAGCTTACACGAAGACTCCAGGTTTGAAATTGAACTCCAACTATACCTTGAATATCCTTTATCATCTTTGCATTACGTATGATCAGATGTTCGTACACCTAAGAATAGGCGTTTTCTATAACATGCAGTGAGCCAGGCAATGGGCAAATCATTTATTCACAATGGGCATGCGAGTCAGTGAAACAATGTGCCCAATATCTCAATGCCAGGCAAATTAATTACTTACTGATGATTATAACAAGAACTATTTCATCCATAACTCAATAGAATATAAGACCCAGTTCGTTGTTACTCCTTCGCCGTCATTTAGATAGGTATCTTTAAAATATTACCTGAATTATCGACGAGAGTGCCCACAATTCATTTCTGTTTAGATTGAAAGTTTTTTAACCGACTTCAAGAAAAGGAGGAGGTTCTCAATTCGGATGTTTATATATATATATATTTTTTTTTATGTATGTTCGGGCATAACTCCGTCTTATATAGACGGATTTACAAAACTCTTATTTTGTTCAAAAGGGGTATATTCCGAAATGGTCCCATATAAATTTCATATAGATCTGAAGATGAGTTTCGGAGATAGACAACGGAACTCTTAAAAAAATTACAGCAAATCAGCCACGATTGCTGCTATCGCATAAATATGCATTGTTTACGCAATCACACAACAAAACATCAGGCCTGTACACTCGAAAAGGTTACGCAGATGTATTCAGTTTAATGAAACTAAAAATTCAAAAATAAATTAACTTTTTAACAAAAAAAAAAAACCGCCTTCAAAGTACACTAAAAAGTACAAAATAACTCTTATCTGACACTGATTTGAAGTCAGCGAAAGAGCTCGACGTATTCCATTGAAAATATTTCGCTGACTTCAAATCAGTGTCAGATAAGAGCAATTTATGGATTATATTTATGGTTTTTGAAAGTATATCGGAAATAAAAAGAAATCGCAAGATCAGCGGTTCGGACGATTCATCAGTTCCATACTTGAGTCTTTAAAATACTCATTTGTTACCTAAGTGGAATGTGAGGACGCGTCGTGTTGTTGTAGTGAAAGACAACTTTTCTGTGAGGATGCTTTTCGCGGCAACTCCGGGTAAACAGGTATTTACATACCAATCTGCAGTCACTGTCCTTTGGTTTTCAAGCGATACTGTTGTGTAATACCCTAACGAAATAAAATATCTTTACTGAACCCTTCGTGTGCGTGTCCGACTCGCACTGGCCAGTTCTTTATTATTATTATTACAAGTGGCGAGTTCTAGATACTCTCAGTATGCCCCACGTATCAAGCACAAGTATAAATAAGTGGATCTCGACACATTAAACGAAGCGATAAGTTATCGTTACTAGTGCAGCCATTTTGTTTACCCTTGCGCAGACTGCATTACCATATAAATAAACCATCGATGTGTAACATTATTGAAATACTAGCTATGCGTCGCAGTTTAACCTGCGTGATGATAAATAGATAACCTTCCTCAATATCAATGAACAGCGTCTAACACATATTTTTTTTCTAACCGTTCTGGTAGTTTCTTAGATTAGCGGACTCAAAGGTATAGAGGTACAGAACATCTTATTCTCATAAATTAAATAATAGTTACCCATAATAGGTACCCATGTCGCCACCTTTTCCCGAGACTATCGATCGGTTAATGAAACCTTTTCTGTGGTGTAGATTTATTTTTAACTCCACCGGAGTTTGCGTAATATCTACGCGTAATACCCTTATTTTACTCTAACTAAATAAGTCGACCACCTTCTGTCTGTTCGATGTTTTATTTGCCTTTTCACTTTTTCAGTTTTCACTAACAATAGATATAGGTAGTTTAAGGTACCTTATTAAAATTATCGGAATAGTCTGTGGGAATAGTTAGTAGAGATAAAACTCTTTTATCAGTCCAGTTATCTTTTAGCTAGATTTAAATTTTTAGGAGACTCGTTACAGATATTATCACTACATACGTTAAAAACTGATGCTCTTTTCTGTAACGTACCTATTTGAAATACGTCAGAGAAGTCAGTGCAACAAGTGTTTCTCATCTTCCAACCAAAACCGCTTTTTCCTTCATCAATGTCTTTGATTCGCTGCTAAGGAAGAAGGAGACGTTGATGACCTTACCCAAATTTTGACCCACCCCAGCTTCGCCCTGGTGGAATATTTTAATGTGACGTTGTAATTGCATGGTGTAAATGACAATTTATATCAAAAATTTCATTTATTTGGATAAGGATTGATTGATACTAGGTATGTCGACGAAATTAAGTTTACAAAGAATTCATAATTTTGAATAAGAGATGGTTTGGTTACTGTGCGTCTGTTGGCTTCAAAAGATGTATCTCTTATGGTTTAGTCATAGTAAGCGCCCTGATAGCGTATGATGGTAAAATTCGGTTAAAATATAAATGTAATAAATAGACAGACAGAAATAGTGACTTTGATAAACATTTAGAGATTTAGAAAAGAGCATCTCATAACAATGTCTTTCATTACTAATTTAGTGTACCTATCACGTTATCGTAGTAATTTAACACTGTTTTCAAGCAATCTAATTAAATTAAGTAATTACGCTAACTAATGTCTTTGAACATTTTCTTCTAATATAGACCAGTCCAACATCGATGTCTAGAGTTGAAATAAATAATAAGTAATCATGTGGATGTATTCAGAATTGTATGTTGCCATTATGGAATGTGATGAGAATGTATTTAATCGCCCATTAGTTACATTAGAAATAACTTTACATAAAATCCTCTCAGTTTTTATCCTAACTAATATTGTAAATGCGAAAGTAACTCTGTCTGTCTGTCTGTTACGCTTTCCCGCTTAAGAGTGCGTATAAAGCAAAATAACATTCTTAGAATTGAAATTTACCCAAGTAAATAGTATTTAAATGAAAAAAATATTTTTATATGAGTAAGTTCATTATATACGCGAGGGTTCTATCTGAGCAAAAACATAATGGAATGAAATTTCCTCGATAGAAAAAAATCACAAAGTTACCTCTAATAATAATGAATCTTCGGTTTTATTCGTTCATGGTGTATCTAATTAAGACAAAAGTTCGATAAATAATATCACTAACATATGACCTAGGGCTGCTACTAACGATTTTTTAAAATATTCTATACTTTACGAGTTATTTAGATAAAAAGCGCTTAGTTAATTTTTGTTCCGCGAAACACGCTATCTCCATCTCATCTCCACGCGAAGATTAGACATAAGTTTGGTTCATCTGACATTGCCATATTTTTTTGGCTTGGTACGCACTCTTAAACCGCTGAACCGATCGCGATGAAATTTGGCATGCATATAGCCTATGGTATGGAGAAGGACATAGGCTAATTTTTATCCCGGGAACGCGGGTGAAACCGCGGGGGACAGCTAGTAATTTATAAATGTGATGAATTAGCAATTTTATTTTATTTTATTTGGGACAACCAACAGTAGTATATTACAATATGAACATAAAACATTGAATTTGAATTGGTCTATTATTACTACGTATAGAGAGGACGCCACACATCACAACTATGTTCCGTTTAAGTGAGGCTATCCGGCCACACTTTTTGTTGTAGAACGATGAATGAAACGCGTAAGCGCCGTGAAAATCACGTTATTTGCCAGAAAAATACTCCTAAAAGCGTTCTGATAGCGCTACATGTTTCTACTGTCTGCTTAGACGATTAATTATTGTTTCAGCGCAAAAGATAACTTTAGTTGAGTCTAAAAAAAATTGGACATAACCTTTGCTTACGATAGCTTCTCTATACGTAGTAATAATAGCTCAATGCCACCCACTACGCTATCCACAGATTACTAATTTTCCATAGATTGCATCATTGACAGTATGACGTTTTGTATTGAGAGAAGCGTTGCACGCATGTTGCACGGTTTTTTGGTTTGGCTGGGATGCTAGGTGGTTGGGCAGCAGCAGGGCCGCGTCTGTATCGACCCGGCGGCGGCGCAGCGAGCGGCGGCGGCCGGCGGGTGGTGGCGGGGCCGACGCAGCCCGGCTGCTAGCCCGACCCGACACCTCACACCTACACTTACATACTAACAAGGTTATAAAAAGAAATAAATAGGTACCTATGTCATGAAAATGCAACTCGTGCTGCTTGCCTAACACAATTCGTAACAAACGTCTTAACATACCTAAACCATTTCTTAATTTACCATTTTGTAAAAAATGCGTTATTTTTTAATACGTACGTGCTTATGTTAGTATTTTAAATCTGATTGTATACACGTGACTTCGATCAATTATATGAAAATTTATTATTGTTAATTGTTAGTACCTCGTACGCGGTATTTATGCAGTTGTGAAGTAGTTCCTTTGTTTGAATTGAATGTCAGTCAATCGCATTACCTACTCGGAAATATTTATCCGTCTGCCTCATCAGTTTTGTTCCGTGGTCTGCCTGCACTCTGCAGGATTCACTCTCTAGAATATCAACAGCCAAACAATGTATTTAGATACAAGGCAGTGTACCCGCCCACCCAAGATATGGCATTGATCAATAATATTATAAACAACTTATTATCGTTGGCATAGAGTTAGCGCGACTGTACTAGAGTACGGTCCGTGAGCACGGGTACGGACGGACAAATGCCTTGAAACGAAGTGCACTATATAGTTTCAACGACTAAAATACATATGAATGCCTATTTCTCGTTTATTATAGATACTTTTACCGAGAACAAATGACAAGGAAACAATATCGTCATTTTGTCTGACTGTAAATCAACTAGTGTACGAAAATCGATGTAACTATCTAGTACCTAATTACAATTATGCTTTTATACAGAATTTGGCCTTTTGGGAATTTTTTTATGTATAAAATAATTATGTCACGGAAACTATAGAATCGGAATCGGGAAATAGTCTCGTTAAGCAGCCTCGATCTATAATTTGCTAATTTATACATATAAATACCTACATTGATTACAAATACGGTCGGTTGGTTATGTTGTTTGTTTGCAGCACGTGGCGTGGCGTGTCACAGTTAATGCTTACGTAACACGACACTCCGGTAACAGAAATAGGCACACCACACCACCACCTGTCTCCTACTGACATGTTGGAAAACGTCCGCATTCTGCATATAAATGTAACAAAACACCGTCCACTGCTGCAGATTATGTAAAATGACATAATTTTAGACCATCCCATCCCACGGTCCCACCACCACATCATTATTGATAAAGCAGATTTCACGAATCAATATAACAACCTTACTTACCTACTACATAATAAAATTTTACTAAGATGTACATACCTTTGGTACCGCAGAAAAAAACGCGTTGTTAGGTTAGCACCTAGTCACAGATTACTAAATAGTTACTACGTAACAGATAAATCACTCCATATAAAATTGACAATACCTACTGCTATAATAGCCTACTTTTTTGAGTCGATAAACGCTGCGAACGAAAATGAACCCAAGCTTACGATCATAAATTTAGTTTTGCTTTGTAACTACTCGCCGCTGCGTGCTTAGCGTGGATTGCCAGGGCTGCCTCTGTCGATAAAGATCTCAGTAGGTACTACTTACACTTGATGAAACAAAAAATAAAATGCTTTTTAATGTTCCAGCATGTTCAGTTGTTAAATATAAGAAAAGTTCTTAAAAGTGTGTTATTTTTATATAGCTGACCCGGCAAACGTTTTCTGCCATATCGGCGCGACTTCGTTTGCGTGGTGTCGTACCCTAAACTAGGGTATAACAGGTAGGGTAGGACCTACCCCACCCTACCCTACCCGTAGCGGTATGAAATATACTAATCATAAAAATCAATCGAGCCGTTTCGAAGGAGTGCGACCACAAAACACATTGACACGAGATTTTTATAATTTAAATATATAGATAATGACTCCCCCGCGGTTTCACCCGTGATCCCGGAAATAAAATATATCAATGATAGATTTTTCGAATCCGACTGGTAGTTCCAGAGATTAGCGTGTTTATTAAACAAACAACTCTTACGCTTTATTATATTAATAGAGTATATGTAGATTTATAAATTTGTAGCTTGTCGACATTCATAATTGTTGAACTTTGTTGTGGAGAATATTCGGAAACGAACAAAAAGTTTTAAAAAAGAAACAAGTAGGTACAAGGGGAATTAAATGGTATATAATTATATTTTTTTATATTTCAAATATCCTGCAACCGGGCTTCTGACTCATATTTTGTTCAAAGTTTACAATAAATGTGGCCTCTAGATCTTTTACATAATTATAAAAGGAATCTAAAGGTACTTTAAACCTTTCATAGAAAGAACAACAAACAGTTCAAGCGAAATATATGCGTACAAACGCGCCACGCGGCTGTCGACAGTCAACTGAGAAATGGACCAGTCACGGTCCGGCGGCCGGTAGGCAATTATCGCGCGCAAGTACATGGAGTGAGAGATGCCTGCCTAGTCACAGATTACTAAATAGTTACTACGTACCTAGTGCTAACTCATTATGAAGACTGTTTTATGTTTTATAAAAAATAAAAATAAATGAATTTCTTACTCGAGATTTATCCGATTTTTTTAAGTCTGTTAAAAAACAATATGACAAGTCATTAAAATAATAGGTAGGTGTTTAGAGAAGCGAGAAAACAATAAGCACGCGTCATGTCTTATGGACAAAGATCATGTTTTATCTACAAAATCAGTAGGTCAGGTACATGTGTGATGTGCACATTTTATGCAGTGCCACAGAGGATTGTATTATAAATCTGTGGCAGTGCCTTACTTTTGTTGCTATGTGGTTGTTAACAGATTAATGTTTAGTCATACGTAATGGTAATGTTGGTGATAAGGCAGAGCAAGCAGTCTAATTAATATAGTAGGTGATCAAATGGTGACAGAATATGTATATTTATAATCGCAGGTTTGTCGTATTAGAGCACTCTTGCGAACCGAGAAGTAAGTAATTGCACAGCATCGAGGATATATCCTTTTAGTTAGACTATCTAAGAGTTGTAGGCACGCCCCTTTAGTTGAGTATCTAAGAGTAGTAGGCACACCCCTTTAGTTAGAGTATCTAAGAGTAGTAGGCGCAATAGGGATGTTGCCAGGGTAAAAATATAATAATTCTAATTAGTCCCGTCAGTTAGATTATCAAAAAATATTGGACACGTATTTTTTGCTTTACCAAATCATTAACAATTGACGAAGATAAAGCGCGACTAAGTTCGGGAGTGGGGGCTCGTGACGTCACTTGTTCCTAAAAAGTGTACCACACCGTGACGTCACGCGGAACTTCAACACACGATATCTTCGTATTTTTTCGTTTAATTGACAAAAGAAAAAATACGTGTCTAATATTTTTTGATAATGTAAATGACGGACTAATTAGTTTTTTTCAGGAAAGTAGCCTATTGTTGTCAGTGCGATTAGAATGTAAATATTATGTAATGAATCTAAGCTTGTTTTGAAACGAGTAATTGCTGAGTTTATTGCCGGCTCTTCTCAGCAAATGCAACCTTCCGAACCGGTATTAGAGTATAAGATACAGACTTCATAAGTGCCTGCGAAGGTCTATTTCAATGAATGATTTTGAATTTTGAAAAAAGTAGTAGTACCGAGCAATCTCATTCAAAGTCAAAGCCATTTTTAACACGCTTTTATTAGCTTCACCTGTATTGTATGTATGAATGTATGTAAAGGAATCTTCGAACGTAATTTTCATCGACTTCCAGACGTCAGATTAAACTGAAATTTTGCACACTCATCAAGTACCGATGACAATACAATAATTTGGTACCATCGAGCTGATCTGATGATGGATCCGAAAGGTAGGCACTGGAACTCCATAACGGAGCAACGTTTCCTAGCCGTTGGAATTGTCATGAGATGAACTTTGACTATGTATGGTTTTCAGGGTCTGATGATGGAGTAGGAGAGTAAGCACTGGAACTCCATAGTGGAGCATCGTATACTAGCCGTGTTTGTGTTTGGGCTTGTTGGAATTGTCGTGAGATGAACTTTGACCATGTATGGTTTACATTCAGGGTCTGATGATGGAGTAGGAGAATCAGCACTGGAACTCCATAGTGGAGCATCGTATACTAGCCGTGTTTGGGTTTGTTGGAATTGTCGTGAGATGAACTTAGACCATGTATAGTTTTCAGGGTCTGATGATGGTGTAGGAGGGTAGGCACTGGAACTCCATAACGGAGCAACGTTTCCTAGGCGTGTTTGGGGTTGTTGGAAATTTCGTGAGATGAATTTTGACCATGTATGGTTTTCAGGGTCTGATGATGTTGGTGGAGTCAAAGGGTAGCTAAATACTTATTATAAATGTGAAAGAAAGTGAGATTGGGTGAAAATATGGTATAAATAACAGAATAAAATGGTATGAATAATTTATGTTGACTAAAAAATAAAAAATAAATTACAGTTAAAAAAAACTAAAAATTAATGAAAAGCGTGGGGCGCTTTTCCTTGAAACCCAATAGAATTTCTAAGCATTATCATTATCATGAAGAAATATCGTAAATTACAAAATGAAAAGCGCCACACGCTTTTCATTCAAATATTGAACTTAATTACAAAAAAATATTGCTTACATTTAGGCCCTTACGGGATAGATAGAGAATATACTTAGGTGCAATTTTATAATTATTTAACTCTTTTTAGTGCAGGGTTTTTTAAAGCGAGTTTTTTTAAACTGTAATTTATTCTATTTAGACCCTAGTGGGGTACTTGTGAAGCTAAGCTAATTGTTCGATGTTGTACAGTCTACTTACTCACTTTGTTTGGAAGAGAGTGACCCGTTGAATTCAGAATACTGAATATGAAATGTTAAATATTGAATTTTCAATGATTTTTCCGTAATAATACGTCATAGTTAGATATTAAATATCGCAGAATAAATGAGATACATACAATACAATACTGACCTAGTTGCGCACGTTGCGTAAACGACCGTAGACTTGAACTCATTCTTTGGTGCGTTGGCTGGTTGGCACAGTTTGATTAAATACATCTATAATTCTGTTCAATATTTTTTTTTTGCATCAATATTTGCAAAACGTGCCATCGAAACAAAATCACCATTTCTTTAAGCAATTTAAACAGTTGGTAAAATGGCTTACGAATTACTCGGTGCAAAGCTCTGATAATGGCATGGTCTTCGTCGATAACGCAGTGTTATGCAAGAGGCACGGGCAGCCGGGGCCGTCTCGAAACCTTTTGGCTACAGGTCGGTGAAGCTGTCGCAACGCCATAGCTTTCTCTCCATTCGATTTCAATTTAAAGCCATATTTAACTTTTCGACAGTTCTGTACTGACTAAAACAACTACGAGAAGTATAAGCTACTATGAAAGTTTTTGCCCTGCACTCCTTTCGCTTACCGTTCCCCCGCAACGTTCTTTGCCCGGCCAGAGACACAGAATAAATAATAGTACTCCAGAGGGTCTAAAAAGTAAGCTCGTGCAATATTGCTAGTGGAATATTTTTTTGCATTGCAAAATTTGCATAAGATTTATCTTACGCAATTCATAAATTCCAAATCTTTTAATGAATTGTATATAATGAGTTGACCATTTTACTAAAAAATATTGGAATTAGGTACATAGGATCTGCCAAGAATACGAAAAGAATTCCATTAGCATTAATGCTTGAGCGGCCTTTTTAGCCTACCAGACTATTTATGCTATGTTTTATTTTGCTAATTGGGTCATATTGTTCTGTTGTGGAAACGGTGGTATTTTTTTCTTATCAGTCAGTACTAAATAATTGGCTCGCTGATCTATTGTTCCGAATTCAGTGACGTTCAAAATATAAACTTGTTGATTTGAAGTGTTGCATGTAATTGGTAAGAGCGGTTTATTATGCACAAATCGATTTCATTGAGCGCAGTCTATTTCAGTCGCGTGTGGTGCCCGACCGGCACATTGTGAGTTTCGTCCGACGAGACTGGTAACCCGCCACTTAATTAAATACTTGGTATCTACCTGCTACGTGTACACTGCTGCATTTGTAATCTAAATTCAATGTTGAGAAAGTGTTAAAACGCAGTGTTGGATCTCGTACATAGAAATATGTAACGTGAAAACGAGTTTAGAGAGCGCTTGGCGGCGACGACTCGGACGGCGCCGCGCCATTTTATTTCTCGTCTAGTAGGTATGTCCCTGACGCCTGTATATAAATAGTCGTTATGACTTTTTATCTGCGAGTTCTGCAGCAGCTCCTGAGTTAACTTTGTAACGGACAAAGACGGGATTTTTGGAAATTCAACCTTTAAGGGAGTGAAAAGGGGGATTTGTATCATTTGATGTTTGTTGTTGCAGTCCGATTAACTTGAAACTCGGTAGGTATTAATAAGTCGGATAGAAATTAAAGAAACACGTATTTTTGGGTTTCTTGAAAATCGACCCCTAACGGGGCAAAAAAGGATACTTACTAAAGTTTTAAAGGGAGGGTTTTACTACGTTTTTAACTCAAAAGTTGGAATCGGTACATTGTTTCCTTTTATAGCCTTAGAAAGGATTTTATAATTTCCATCCTTCCATCCAGTGGGTAAAGCAGGGGGCGTGGGTAAAATCGCGGGGCGGAGTGCTAAGACTCAAAATAAAGGATACTATAGCATAGAGATCGAATATTAATTTCGGGCGTTAGTCAATGACAAGCGTGGTCTTGGTACTGTTATTTATCAGTGCATAATCACTTATTAGTTGCGGAGTTGGATTGCCCGGAGTTGGATCGTGTCAATCCATAATAGAAGTTTTTTTTTTATGATGTTTTTGTTTACAACAAACAGGTATGTACAAAATACAAACTAGGAAAATTTTCTCAAGCCTGCCGCTGCTTCCCATAATAGAAGTTATTAAATAACTATAAACCCGTCTAGGTATTATTATATCTCAGTTTAATGTTCAGTTTGAAGCCCATGCTATCAGGCATATCAGGTTTGTTCTATATCTTTATTTAGTTAAGGTGCATTGGGGCAATTCTGATAGAAATTTCTATGAGATGACTAGAGGTCTGTGTTTCTATTATTTTTTCCAATATGTTTATATTTTCTGCCATTATTATTTTACGTTTATTTACTCAAGAAAACGATTTATTATTTATATTTCTTAGAATTTTAAATATGTTATTGGGTTCTCCACATTAAAGTTGTGAAACTAAGAGTTATATATTTTTGGAATAGGGGAAATTACGAACCAACTTGGGGTAATTCCGAAGCTACTCAAAAATTAATATTTTTGTGCTTTGACCGTAGGTTTAAGTTTCTTTTTCTATAGATAATACCCCTGACACAAAATATCATCAATTTTGTTAAAGGTTTCACTTAAAAGTATTTTTAGCTACTTCGTATTTCGGAATTACCCCAAAAAGAGACGATGGTTCTCAACATGTCAGACTCTTACTTCGGGATAGCATAGCTATATACGGTAAAAGAATTTTTGAAATTGGTCCAGAGTTTATTCGTTACAAACAAACATACAAATCTTTCTTCTTTATAATATTAGTATAGACTAATCCAATCTTAGGCAATTAATACATAATGGGATTTCTGAATGAAAATAAATCATAAAAAATCCAATTTTTATTTTAAATTAAAGAACAATACAGTACTTAAATCGCCTTACCGGCTTAGTAAAAACATTTTAATAAAGATTGCACTTTGCATATGTAATAAATCAAAAATAAATTCTGCATAGGCAGTTCAATTAAATCAGTTATTCTTAAAAGTATCATATACAGTTAAGAATTAGCAGTATATTCATTTGTAGTCTTATAAATAATAAATCACAATAAGAAGCATCAGGAACTAAGGTTAATAATAATATATTTTTCATAATATAATTATGGCACCAACAAACTTAAGAAATATTTGTTACGGAAAAAAAAACTATGACTACATAATTAAGAAAGTAACAACATTTTTGCTTTAAGACATGGACAAAAGCTTAACATAAATGCTCTTAAAACGCAGCATTAAAGTAGTAACTAACAGTATTTTATTAATATAGTTTATAAAAGATAGCTTGATCTCTGCGACGTAACTTCGCGGCATGGTTGCTCTAAACAAAAGTGTAAAAGAAAATAAATTAATGAGTACCTAGGTATACCTAGGTACTCTATCTATCTATAGATAAATATGGGTTTAAGGAGTCATCTTAAATAAAGGCTGCCATAACCTGCAATCAGTTTCAAAATTACATAATTTTAATTAAATTCAAAATAGTTACATATATTACCTAATATTACATTTTATTATTTTTAGTTTCCTTACAATTTGAGAACCAGTGTCCATTACTATGAGAAATTTATTTGGGGTTATTACGAAAGACAAATATATCGGAATAACCCCTAAGGGGTATTTCCGATAAAATAACTAGAACGATGCTAGGACATTGTGTTCCTCTTAAACAATCGCAAAAAATGATTATCTATTTAAAAAACGTATACAGATTTAAATAACTTACCAGAATTTCGAGAAAACTTTATTGGGGTTATTACGATCCAGCAAAAATGGAGCGAAAAACACTTGTTTTTGAAAATTTGACGCTGCACACGTTTTTTCATCACTAACGACGCACAACAACTGATGTCACAGCCACGATCAAAATGGGGTCTAGAATAATGTTGCCAGTAAAGGAAATATCTCTATGAGTGGTAGATTTACATTATTTTCGGAATATAACCATTTTCGGAAATACCCCAATGCACCTTATGTGGATAGATACTGATTTGTCTCGTTGTCTTTTAGGTCTGGTTCATATGAAACGTAGTATAATTTGCAGGGGGCTACATCGGAGGGTCGACAGAAGGGTCGTTGAACCGTTAGGGCTCCAGAGAAGTCGCGTGTGTTTCGGCGCGGGGGCGCTGGCGCTGCACTGGGCCGGTCGTTGACTCCCACTGGGGTGCACTCCGATTGAATTCGATGCGCCCCCACTAACATGTCATATATATAAAAATAATTATCCTGGCGTAACTGTGCTCCATTGAAATCACTGGCATCTATGTCTACATAGGGATACCTATTACTTGTATACCGAGTAGGTATTACTTGGATAAAAAGATACGTGTAGCGTAGAGTAGGTACGTGCCATATTTACAAAATTTAGATAGGTAGCTACCTTAACTTTGTTGTGACACTTGTTACCATACGGACGCCTCTCGGAAAGAGTACCTCCCTACATGAAATGCAATATTGTGTGATGCACGTTCATTAATCAGACCGATACATGTGAGATGTGTCGGGAGGGCAATGGTCGTGCGAGCTTCAGTTGGTGGAACATAAATAAAATGCTTCCATACGAATAGGTACGATACATTTGGTTTGTAGGGTAATAAGTACCGTTTGTACAGCAAATTCTCCCAGGTTAAATTCTAACAGCTGATTCTTTGTTGTGATTTTACATGGATACGAGATAACCTTATAACTTGCTGCCACATTGCTGCGCATTGCAGAGAGTTCGGTAGACTTTCAAATTTAAATAGGTATCTAAAAGTTAGAAATTCAAAACGGGTCAGCGAGGGCAGCCCTCCCTTTATTTTTGAGTGTAAAAATCTACAGACAGCAAGAAAACGGCCATTTCGATATAATTATTAGCTTAATCGATCCTATCTTCGTCATCAAAAGACTCTGGAGCCAAGTGAGGTTGGGTTACTAGAACTGTACCAAATCGACTCTTTGCCATACATTCATACATACATTTTTCATACATACTTACATACAAAATCCCGTGACCCGTCTCAAATTTCCACCCTGTATTGATTCCTATTGTTAATTCTGGAACACAGTGCTATTTTGATCTAAAGTGGGTAGGTATGAGTAGGTGGTATCTTACTAACATACTTATGTCAAACCTGTGTGTCAAACAAACCATCAAGATGAAGCTTTTAGCTGTACAATAATAAAACTGAAACGCTATCATACCACGGATTTGGTAGGTACCTACCTATCTAGCTAGTCTCTCCGCTACTCAGATTTGGGCATAGGCAGTTCATACTTCATAGCGTTGTTGTCGAGGTAATCTGGTTTCGCACGTGGCCACTGCAGCTAAGCCGGGTTGTCGACCCGCGACCTTGGTGCGCAGCCCCTCTCCAACACCAAGCTGAAAACAAACCAAAATATACCTTACCATTCTCATACTTAAGTTTAAAGTCATAAAAAATACAACTGGTAAATTGAACAGAATTCATAACAACGCTAAACAAAACAAAGCAGTGCCGAACTGGGCCCCACAAAACGTTAAACAACTTTGCTGAAGACCCGGGCGACATTGCCTAGCCAATTTACCGGTAAATTTAGTTTTCTCGAATGTTTGGTAGTAGTCTGGTATCCCTACCTAAGATTCTTATTGTTTTGCAGGTGTGCAGTGTGTTTAATCAAACATGTGTAAGTAACATAACATGCCGCCTTATAAATATTTTAAAACAATGACTTGTTGGAGTTTTTGCGTGGCGTCGAGAGGATAAGCGTTTCGGAGTCAAGGAAGGTCACGTTGGAATAACAAATCAGCGCCTGGCGAGTGGTGACGGCCACGGGGTGCGCGGGCGAGGTGTGCGTTATTTTTTTTACTTTAGTTCGGCCACTCACGCGCAGTTTAATAACATTGAATCACGTGATCGAGGTCTTACGATATCGATGCTTCCTTACTGTTGCTACGTTATAAAAAGGTCCATATCCTTCCTCCTACCTGTAGGTAGGTATATCATTCAGTAAAAGGTTACGTTTTTAAAGTAAAGCTATTTACCTGGCATCTACTGCACCTGGTGAGTCCTGTATTGGTTTATTTTTTGTCTTACTAGTTCGAGATGCGATTGAATTGTAACTAGACAGGTTATTTTGAAACAGGTTGACTTGCTGTTGCTTGCCTAGAATTGTTCAAGCACTTTAGATAGTGATGAGAAGTAGGTATCTATTATAACCTTCCATAAGAGCTTAGCATTAGCGACATGTACATATATCGGCACAGATTACAGAATATAGCGGTCTAAATGTGTCGCTATTCATCATATTGAAAAAAAAAACCCGGCCAAGTGCGAGTTGGACTCGCACACGTAGGGTTCCGTGTAATATTAACTAACTCAACTTTACTATGAAAAAAAAAATTGAATGAAAAATTGTATTAAAAAAAACTACTTACTAGATCTCGTTCAAACCAATTGTCGGTGGAAGTTTGCATGGTAATGTACATCATATATTCTATTTTTTTATCATATTTTTTTCGTTTTATCATTCTCTTACACTCATTTTACCACTTTGGAAGTGTCTGTCGCGCAAACTATTCAGTTTAGATTTTTTTTTTATTAGAAACCTCAATATAATTTTTGAAGGCCTATCCATAGATAACCAACACGTATGGGTTTGATAAATTGTAAACACTATTAAATTTCTCGACACCAACGAAAAGATTAAGCAACGTCCAACTCGTGTATTGAATTTTGAAAGATGAAAGATTTCATGTTTCACTTCTGAATAAACAAGGCATAAACAATTAGATATTTCGATCTTATAATCTTTTCTTAGATCTTGTTTTTTAGAAAACTTGAAAATTTTATCTTAATAAAATTCAAGTAAAGTTACCTATTATTAGGGTTACAATTAATCCTATCCATTTAATGTTACTATTAATATACTTAAAAGTTTATACATTTCAGTTGAAATATGGTGGTATAAATAATAAGTAAAGTATAAATAATTATTTATACCACCATATTTCCACTGAAATGTATACTGTTAAGAGGCCGTATGCAAAATTTTGCCGATTTCGCTAATTTATGTGATTTTACAGATAAAATACTATATTTCTACAAGTTCTAATTCGCAACCTAAAATATTATGTTAATTATGATGTAATGAATGAGCTACTTCTTTATTTTTATTATTTTATTTAATGCGAGATTTAGTTTGTTTTAAATGATTTGTTATTGCCAAGCAAAATTTTTAGGGATTGGATTGTTTATTAACTGAAGTTTATTTGTTATTATAATTTTATTGAATGAGAGTTCAAAATAGCCGAAATCAAAAGCAATTCCTCGCCCATTTTCTCTAAAATTTGACTAAGTTAAATATTTTTAACTCAAAATTATTATATTAGGTCTTTACCTATGAAATTGCCGTATTGTATGAAGAATTTTTTCATGTATTTTTTATTTGTATTAATCGAAGTAATCACCCATGCAATCAATGCATCTTTGCCAACGCAGTGGCAGTTTATTGATGCCCTTCTTAAAGAAATCCGCTGGACGGGAGGCAACAAATTCTTCAAAGGCATTTTGTACTGCCTCTCGGGTATTGAATTTTTTTCCCGTCAAGAAGTTATCCAAATTCTGGAAAAAGTAGTAGTCTGTAGGCACAAGGTCTGGTGAGTAGGGCGGATGACGGAGAACTTCCAACCCCAGTTCTTGCACCTTGGAGACCGTCTGCTGTGCAGTACGAGGTCGCACGTTATCGTGCAGGAGCAACGGAGACGAGCGATTTACCAATGCTGGTTGGAGATGTGCCAGCTTCTCCATCATTGTGTTCAGTTCTTCATAGTACACATCTGCAGTAATGCTCACCCCGTTTGGTAAGAAGCTGTGATGAATCACACCGGCGCTAGACCACCAAACAGTGACCATTACTTTTCTAGGGGTAAGTTTTCATTTAGGGCATTGTTGAGCTGTTGTGCTGAACCAGGATCCAACCAAATTGCTGAGCGCTTGCGCTTGCTTGCTTGCTTATCAAACAGAATCCATTTTTCATCGCAGGTAACAATGCGGTTCAAAATTCCTTCATTTGTGTGTCTGTTGAGCAGTGCAAGGCACGTTTCGACGCGTATTTCGCGCTGGCGATCATTGAGTTCGTGGGGCACCCATTTGTCAAGCTTTTTTACTTTGCCAATTTGACGCAAATGGACCAATATTGTTTTGACGCTAACGTCGAAAGCTGCTGCTAATTCAGCCGTCGATTGTGTATCATTAGCTTCCACAATCGCCTTTAATTCGTCATTGTCGACCAAAGTCTTCGGACGACCGCGAGGTTCATTTTTCAGGTCGAAATTCCCAGAACGGAAGCGAGCATACCAATAACAGGTGGTGCGTTGGTTTGTAGTGTTAGCTCCGTAAACGTCGTTGATGTTGCGTACCGCTTGTGCCGCGTTGCTGCCACGACGGTACTCATATTCCATAATTACTTGAATTTTAACGTATCCATGATGACGAAAAAGATTGAAATGCGATGAAAATGTAACACTAATCAATAAACAAATGACTACTTTTGGAAAAAGAATTCCATGTTTTTAAAATAAAATTAATTTGAAATTAGAATTCTTTTGATTTGAAATGGCCAGTACTGCAGAACGGCAATTTCATAGGTTTAGATCTATTATTAAAGTGGTAAAAAGTGCTCCGTTTATTTTATAGACGACTTTCATAAAAATATACTGTAATTTTTTCATACCGTTTTGACGTCAAAACGATTCGTAAATATGTGATATTTTAAACCTCATAGCAAAAATTCATAACCAACCGCCAGTTTGAGGTCAATTAAATTTAAATTGAATAATAAAATTAAAAATGTACCTCGTTTATTAGATAATAATTAAAATGATCTTTCATGTTGTGCATTAAAACTTATAAAAATACAGTATTTTAAGCATAAAATCACGTCTGTAAAACACGTAAATCAGCGAAATCGGCAAAATTTAGCATACGGCCTCTTAAGCTTATATTAATATAATATTTAACTATTGCATCCGAGAGGATACATCCATATGGGAGGGTCTGCTATACAAAGCTGTAAGGTCTTTGCTTCTTTATTAGTAAAGATATAAGAGTCTTAATTTTAACCGATAACAGTCCGTAAATTATAGGAACGATCATAAATGAATAGATTTAAGTGTAACCGACTGTACATGTGTCACGACGACATGCGTCAATCATAATCAAACATATCGATGGGTAGCAACAATATCGCAACGTTACCGTGAACACAAAGTACTGTTTATAGCGCTGCACTCGAATGATACCACAGGTTACTAAATAGTTACTACGTAAATGCTACTGAGAGCTGCAGTATGTTTGCAGTTTCCACATACATATTTTCAAGCTTATTCCTTATTAGCATCAAGCGGCCGGATGGACCGGACACTGCGCTGCGACATGAGGCGCGGTCGTTCACCAGTCTCCTGGCCCTTTGCCCCGCCTACGGAACACCGATACCAACACACATATTACATTAGTATACGTTTTATAGGTATAGGTATATAATAACCACTTGTAAAATATTTTATTGCAACTTGGTAATAGTACCTATTGACCTTGGACCTCGATGACCTTTAACCATTAATGACTTACACCTTATAAAGGGGGGCTAGGTACAACCAGGGTTGCCAGATGATAATTTAACAGAAGAGGGCTGATTGGTCTAATAAAGGTAGTTCTTTAAAAAGTAACAAATTCATGATGAAACATTCATGTATTTTTTATATAATTTATACTTTATTTTAATCATCATATATTTAGCAGAACTGGCAGCTCCATTTTTACAAGAAGCACTCGGTTTTCCAATAAATCATTATGATAATCTTCACTGTCATACATGTCACTGTAGTACGAGATCCCAGCCTCGCCTGACAACTTATTTACTATCTAAGGGACAAAATGTATAGAATTGAGTAGTGTTAATACGTACTTCAAACGTATGAATACCAGCTAACTTGTTCCGTGGGCCAATTTTCAGGTACCAGACATGACAGGTATGATCAGCACATAACGTACTTTTCTTAAATTCTGTGAGCTGATTTTTATTTATACTGATATGATACTCAAAGAACTATTTCAATACTTTTTGCAAGCAGCCAGACCAATCGTAGCAGCCAGAATCCCCTAAGCACAATTAAAATGTCGCTGGAGTATTTGCGCGAGGGCATTATTAGGTATAATGCAAAAAAGACGATAATAGGCTACTTTCCTGAAAAAAAACTAATTAGTCCGTCATTTACATTATCAAAAAATATTAAACACGAACTTTTTCTTATGTCAATTAATCAAAAAAATACGAAGATATCGTGTGTTGAAGTTCCGCGTGACGTCACGGTGTGGTACACTTTTCAGTAACAAGTGACGTCACGAGCCCTCCCGAACTTAGTCGCGCTTTATCTTCGTCAATTGTTAATGATTTGGTAAAGCAAAAAATACGTGTCCAATATTTTTTGATAATCTAACTGACGGACTAATTAGAATTATTATATTTTTACCCAGGCAACATCCCTATTGGCATTTTTGATCCATAGAAAAATGGGTTGTCGTCAGATGATAATCAATACAAAAAATAAACCATCTATTGTTACCTAGGGCTTCACCTGCGTGTAATGCCATTAATTAGCGCGTTATTGACATAGTACGCACGCAAATATGGCCGAATGTAAGCGCGCTAATTTGCTAGTGGTATTATTAATGTCGTTAGATGTTAGCTCGAGTGGCGGTAACTTTCGACACATCAAAGAGATTTAGCGCGCTGCTAACGCGTTGTTGTGGGCACACCAACTGCAGTCATTGGGTTACTACGGACGCACGGTCAGGCCTGTCTCACTCCCATGTTTAGGTACGATTTCGCGCCTACAGTCTACCGGACCAACGCTAGTCGGTTGCAACGCGCCCGCAGCGAAAGACGCGTGTGGGTATAAATACCTACGTACTTATATAAAGTGTTTATTGTTCTTATTTTAAAACTATTTTGTGTTGGTATCGTTCTTTTCATAGTACTAGATTTTTTGTTGTTGTTTCATTGTTTTGTCCTAATTTCCTTGCTGACTTTATTAAGGTCGGCAAGATCTAATAGGCTCGTTTTGATAGCATACCAGTGTGTCAAAAAGAGACGAGACCAGAAGAGACACCCTCTTGTCTAAACGGGCCACTGAGACCTCAACAACTCATGTGACTTATTTTTAACCGACTTCAAAAAAAGGAGGAGGTTTCTCAATTCGAACGTAAATATATTTTTTTTATGTGTGTTCGCGGATAACTTCGTCGTTTATGAACCGATTTAGATTTTTTTTCTTTTAGAAACTGTTAGTTGTTCCAGAATCGAGAGTTTTCCCTCTTCAAATATACAAACAAACCAATGTTACGTTTTTATAATACTAGTATTATTATACACTAATGAATATACATTAGTGTAGATTTTACTTCTACCTTTTTAGAATAACTAAGATTTAACAAACCACTATTTCAAAAATCAGTACAATAATATTCAGAAAAATTTAACAATTCTAATTGTTATTACTTACTCAGTATATCCTTTTTTAAATAATTCTTTAACTTTATTATTTTTTCTATAACAAACTTGAAGATTATTAATAACAAACGTTGTGAATTTCGGCTGACGGCCCTGGACTAGGTAGTCGTGCCGTTTCTTGTCCCGTCGCGACGTCAGTTATTCCAGATTTTATATGCATATATGTTACTAAAACCCTTCCCCAAAATAGTTGTTTTGTAGACAGAATACACATTCAGTATACAAAATATCAGTATAGGCCTAAAACTTATGCAGACATTTAAAAATAACTTTCTGCTCTAATACTAGTTAGCTAGGATATTTAAAATGTCATTATTCACGAAAGGAGAATAGTAATAGGTACATACATAACCGATAAGGAAATATTGAAGATTCATAATACGTCATTAGACAACCCTACCGTAAGACGTGCCGCGTCATACAGGATAGAGTTATATGATAGAAAGAGAGGGAAGTTGTAGGTGAATATAATGATAGGCGCGCAGCGCTGCGCGAACTGGATCGCGCCTTATTACGTCGTTCCAAGAGTCGCTTTTTATTTAAATGTCGTTTTCGAAGTGGGTTTTCTGTACGTAGTACTATTGAATATTCTGTGGCACGGTTCATGATTTTAATGCGCTAAAAACAGCTAGAAACTAAACTCAAACGTCAAATTGGCCACCCATTAAGGGGGCCCTCCATGACCAACGCAACTTCAACGCAAGCATAACCAAAAAGCTTGTACTTTCATCCAACGTAATGTTTGACTGCGAAAAAAGAGAGACGGCATCAGAGCCGTCTGTTATCAGTCGGTAAATTCCGCTGATCACTCGCGGCCGCTTCGGTCATTCATGATTTCGCATATCATAAAACTTCTTCCAGGAGTATACTTCTTGTGAAAAAATCTTGCAAGTTGGTGAAAAAAATAAATAGTTATTTAGAATCTCCAATACATTTGCAAGCCTGGTATCTAGATGTTTTATTTTATTTTATTTTATTTATTAGGTACACACAACAGATAACAATCGCAAATTCACACCAAAGAGATACATTTTTAGTTTAGAGTCTAGATCGAAATCCAAAGACGTGTATACACAGAATAACAAGCAAAAAGGCATTTTAAACAAAAAATTATAATAAGTTAGTTAGTTTATTTATCGTGGTATAGTTATATAAAGATGATCATTATCATGATGAATAGATGTATTCTTTATTTGTTCAATTTACATTAGATATGGCCAAAGTTCAGGTAAAATTTGTGCTAAACGCTGTTTTTCGGAGGCTTTTACTGAATTTGTTTCACACTTTTTTTTTTGCCTAGATAGACGGCTAGATATAGTGCACAAGATACCAATTTGTTTAAAACATCTAACGAAAAATGTTTAACAACGCCATCATCAGTACAGAGCTTTTGTATGAAAAGTATGGCGGATTGACTGCTCTTAAGTGAATAGTTTAGTGCATCATTTATTGCACCATAATTGTTCCGATAATTGGACATTAAGCATAAAGGATAGAACATATTTAAAGCAGTGAAAATAGGCTTTGCTGTTTTCATTTCTGGGTAAAAAGATGGAACCAATTTTGATGGCGACTAAATTCATGTTGAAAACAAGCAATTGGACTAATCTGACAGGACTAAATTTCTAACATCCATTGTTAGAAAGAAATATACTTAGTGAGACTAAATTAGTTGTGAAATAATTTACAGAATCGGACCGGTAATTCCAGAAATCACTTCCTTTCCTTCTGGTTTCCGTAGTACAAGCTCTGCTTAGTTTGGGATCAGATGACTGTGTGTGAGGAATGTCCCAGGATATTTACATCCAAGCTAACAAACAAACTTTAATATCTTTGTAATAAATAGTTATCAAATAAATAAATAGTTTATTAGTAAGTAAATATTGGTTCAGGTTGAAATAATAATAGATCGCAGTGTATTCAATCTATTGAGGTAGGATAAAACTACATTTAATAACCTCCACGATGTTTAGTATAATATCATATTATTTTAGATTTATCTTGAGTGTAAAATAAAAATACAGGGCAACACTACAAAAATCAATACTGTGCTCAAATATTGGTAGTATTCTCGATTTCACGGTGGCAACATTATAAATGACAGCCAGCCAGCTGTGTAGAATGGGTTGAAAAATAACTCTGAACGAAAAACGTAGCTCTGTCCTTGATGTGTCATCCATTACATACAATAATTTTCGCGAAACGTGTTATTTAGAAGACTATAAATTTGCAGTGCCCTGTTTCTTTACCCCACGCGTGGTTTTTCTGGAATCAACAATATATTCGTCCGCCTGCTTCGCTGGCAGGTAGTGCTAATTGTTAAAATGTTTATGTAACGCAGCATTGTTCGATCGCTGAGTATGTATTTTGATGTATTTCATCTTTTGTTCCAGATAGATCTGCGGTGTGTCATACGTATATTCCGCGAGTGCAGTGAGGGTGTGACTAGAGAGAGGAGTGTGGTGATGTGGTAGTGAAGTGTGCAGTGCAGTGGATGCGGAGGCAGCGTTTTAGCGCTCGCCCTGGCATGGTGCCGGGCAGGTAGCGCGCGCGGGCGGCCTGCGCAGGCCCCACACAAGCAGCCGCGTGTGTACCCCAGCGTCGTCTATGGCCGAGCAACACATCACACCGTCGCACTCCGCACTCACGAGAGAGTCCAGTGGGTAAGCACCATTACACATTAATAGGTTTGTCATAACTAAAATCTGGCAACCAGGACAAGAAGCGTGAATGTCCCTGATTTTGGAGCTTCATCAACAGTTTATGTTGTCATTAAAACTATTTGGCTTGAACACTTTTAAACCCAGATTATTAATGAAACACTGCACGGATGCTCCCCGGACACCCGAACTAGGAAACATCCAGGGAAGCCTGAATTTCACATTAACAATACATTCAGTCTTTTCCATTGTACCAGCATAGTCGCAATGAGGATGGTTGTGGTACACACAACATAATTACAAACACTACTTACATAATAATAAATAAATAATCATATAAATGCTGGAACATTCTACACACACAACTATCTGATCCCAAACTAAGCAGAGCTTGTACTATGGAAACCAGATAACTGATAAACTACATATACTAATTTTTGTTTGTAAATACATAATAACACCGAGACATGTGCCCAGACTAAGAACATACAGACATGTCCATGCACACATATGCATGTCCTGCATGGGAATAGAACCCATCACCGACTGCATGATAATCTTTTTAAATCTTAACCAACTATGCCAACTGGCCTGTCAAACTAATATTTGTATATATATATATATATTTATTGTCAAATTGCAATGTCTTCTTGTCATCATTAAATTGTAATTATTCATTATTCTCACTAGTAGGTGGGTAGGTAGATAGTCTATTCATAATTTTGGTTTGTATTATTTTTGTTTTTTTTTTTTATTTCAGGACATATTTGAATGATTATAGTCAATAGACATCACAATCTGTATCACTTTGACAGTAAACAAAATGGATGCCAAATCATTGCTTTTGTACAATAATTATTTAGGCATATAGTTATATACCATTGTGATTAAGTATTTGTCGTAGTTTTAATTACATAACAAAGTAATATGACCATTTGAGTAGCTACTTATCTATTTCACTGATGTAGTCATGATTGCTAAATCTTACACAATAATATTATGATGCTAATATACCTAATAAAGGAGATTGAAGATTTTGGCATACTTTTCATCCACCATTTTTTTATGGCACACAAATTACCCATGATTCACACTCATACAAACAAACAAAAATTAGGGTATTTGTATCCTAAATTGTTTGCAAAAAAAGATTAATTTTTGACAAATTCAATAACCATCAAAAATTACTTAGCCAATGATTGTACACATTCTATGGTACTAGAATATCTAGATTGATTTATTATATACCATATATACTACAAACAAGTATTGATTTTACTGACATATCATCATAACCAATGTACATTAGATATCCAGGTATTCTAGTATAGAAATGTATATTTAAGAGTAATATTATTGGAACTGCAATATATTATGTGATAAAATCATTGAAATCTATAAGGGTAACTTTTAGGAATATTTTGTTTATTATACTTTTTAATGTTAAATGTTCACCAATTTTGGTATTAATAATAATAATTTATTGGGAACTATCCAAAATACACACCTGACATGTCACAAATAAGAAAACATAAACTTGAGGGTATTATAAAAATCTTATTAACCAAATCAACATAAAAGCTGAGTGTCAATCATTAAAGCTGTGAACATTAAAAAAAATATTACCGTAAATTTTTAAACATAAGTACATACATTTTTTTTTATAAATCTATTTTATTATTTGGGATTTTTGTCCACACACACGGACATGTCAATCCCATCCTATCATGCACATAGTTTCTCAGTACACATTATAAAGAAATAAACAAACGAAATAATTATATTATGTAAAAGAATAATATATTTTTAATACTAGTATCTTAATTAGGCCAAACCTGAATTTTAGATACTAGTGTTCCTAAATGTGTTGTGTAAAAGCACACACAACAAACCGTTTCAAATAATTATGTTGTAAATAATGTGGAAGGTTTTAATTTTATTATTACTTAGGTAAAGAAACTTAATTAAAACATTAAAAAAAACTAGTATTTGACAAATAATCTAATGAAAATATTGTACTGATCGGGCCAGTCACATTTCTTAAGTAAATTTTGAGATATTTTAATTTTTCTGAATGTTACATAAAAAATCTTACACTAAAGCCCTTACGGGAATGACAGATAATATAGGTTCACTTTATTATTTAATCATATTTAGTGCATGGATTATTCATACAATTTTGCTATGCTATTCCATTATTTTTTTTTTTTTTTAATTTCTCCCTTATTTAAAAGGGGATTAAATTTGTGGCTTAGCTACCCGTCGCCATTTTGGTTTTTTTAATTGTTACGCCGCACGATGTAACTGGTATAGATGGGTAGAGGACACTTATACAAACAAAAAATGTTATACCTACAATATGGTGAGGTAAAGATCGCCATATGAGAATAATGACAATCATTAAAACAGGCCAAGTAAGAGTCGGACTCGCACACGAAGGGTTCCCTATCCAATATTAACTAACTAAATATTGCTATAAGAAAAACGCCAAAAACGTTTTGTGTATGGGGCCCCATAAAATTTTTAATTTTATTTCATTTTTAACCGACTTCATAAAAAAGAGGAGGTACGAAATTCGGTTGTATGTTTTTTTTAATGTTACCTCAGAACTTCGTCATATATTAGGAATGGTATACTTCCCATTTGGTCCCATTGTTATCAGGTCAGGATTTGATCACTTTGAATTCAGTTTATGTTTTTTTGTAAAACAGTTTTTTATTATTTGTTGTTATTGTGGCAATAGAAATACATATTATGTGAGAATTTCAGCTGTCTACCTACAGTCAGACAGCGCAGGCTTATGAATAGGGTCCCGTTGGGCACCCTTCGGGTATGGAATCCTAAAAATGAACTTATTACGTGTGTATATTCAAGAGAGGTAGGGCAAAGGGGCATAATTTCTTGTCGAAATTTGGAGCAGTCCAATTGGGGAAGTACAGAAGGGACCTTACAGAAGATTGCATCCAAATAACATCTCTTTAATGTGGTGTTGTGTTCTTGCGGTGAGGAAGGTCGCCAGAGCTCCATGAGGAGGCGCTGTGCTGGCGATTTTATTAGCAGACAGATGTTGAATCTCTAAAATTTATATACAGGTCGTTGTTTTGGTCAGCGACGAGCGACTCAGGGTCGATAATACAAATGATACTGGTGCTAAAAAAAATACTTTATTTTTTTTAAATAATAAAAATAAAAAAAATACAATTTTGAAAATCATTTAATAAGCTAAAGTGTAGACATAATACTCAACGGGAGTACGAGGGAGTAAAGGGGTGGGGTGATGGCGGCTTGTGCCTAGCTCTAGTCTGTGCACGTGCCAAGTAACCATACTTTGCGGTAATTTTATTTCAAATTGAATAAGGTATTTCTCATCATATTTACAGTATTTAATGGAATTAAGTTCATTTTTAGGGAATATATATTTTGTACTACCGCTCCTGGGTCGCTTGTCGCCGACCAAAACAACACTCTGTATAGTAGCCCACTTACAATATTAGTCGCTGAGTTATCAATTCAGAAGTAAATATATTTATGGGTAGCTGGTTTTTTGATATTCTATTGGATTAGTAAAGATGATGAATTAATATAATAGAAGCTGTTCTATTAACTCGTTGCCTACATACAAAAAAAGACGTTAGGTTGCAGGTGCTAAAGAAAACTTTTGTTGCTGCACTTATACCAAATTTCCCATTAAAATTCAGTTGATAAAAAGCAGCATGAAAGCTGATAAGCAAGCAGATGGATCCCTTGATGATTAGTGCAATTGCTATGGGCATTAGTTATCCCAGGGGGGTTATATAATTATATAAACCCCTGGGTAAATATATAAAAAAAATCTAAAAATGTATCTCATAAAGAATAGCTGCTATTGTACTCGTCGACTGTTTACGAAATGAAAACTAATGTATTTAACATTCGGTAAATACTCAAATGTTGTGGTACACAGGTCTTCTCCTAGCAGGGTGGTGGGCGGTCGGTGGTTGCGTCAGGTGCGTCGTACGAGCCACGGTCGCCGCAGTAGACGTAACGTGACGTCGCCTCTACCGCGCTCCACCAGCAGACATTCGTCCAGCCGCATCTCCGACGCCGACTCGTTCTCGCACGTCGAGTTACGCCGGAGCTCGCGCCTCGTCAATACACTACCCAGGTCGGATTACTCCATTACCGAGCGCTGGTCTTACGGAACAGACGTATACGAAACGCGTTGCGATCCAAGAGATTCCAAAGGTGGAGACTCCACCAGGTCTTCTACCTCACATCAAAAACGTGGACGGACTTCTTCGCATGACAGGAAGAAACGCAAAACCATATCGATTAAAAGCACAGAAGACTGTGTCGCTTATTGCACACGCTCACGGACTGCTCTTAAACCAACCGAGAGTGCTTGTGAGTCATTTACGAACAGTTACAAACAAGAAAATCTAACACAGATACCATTGAGCCAATACACAGCAGCAGCTTCTACACAGCTTAATCAGTCTGAAGGAGGCTTGTTGCCGTTAGACGAGAGGGACTTCGCATATTCACCGTTTAGTTCATCGACTGTCACAGATTTTCTTGACTCGGACTATTCTGTGTATAGCCCGACAGCTAGCCGAAGAAAAGGGAAAAAGAGAAAGCGATCGGCACATCGCTCATTGTCTAGCAGGAAAAGCAGCTGCCTACTTAATCTCGAGGAGTGCCGTAAGAAGTTTAAAATAGATTCACAGAATAAAGAAGTACCAGGTCTAACCTATTTTGCCGACAGCAAGACCCCCAAACACGATACAGAGAAATTAAACCAACCGTCTGCCACTTTAACGTCGTACACATATCAGCTGCGGAATAGACACAATCGAGACCTTGGGCCACCCACCTCTACGGTCATTAGCGATAACTCAGGTAATCTATTAAACTATTGCCCTACTACTGATAACAACATCAACACCAACATGTTATTATGAAGAATAGATGCTTCATTTCCTTTTATAGATTCATCTGTATTTTGTATTTTAATGTCTTTTGGACTCTACTAATGGTAATATTTAAATTTAGTTTACTCTCATGACAAATTCTTGTCTATTTTAATATATTAAACACTCAAAATGTAGGACTCTGCACAAAGCTTATCAGGTGTTGTTATCACGTGTTAGTATCAAGCGCAGCCATTCATCGCAGATAATTCACTAGCATACCTATATTCATATCGATATTGCAGCGAGCGCGTCTACGAGCGACGCGGTTCACAATCAAGCAGCAGCCGAGCGCAAGAGTGCAACAGAAACTCGTGGAAGAACCGCCACTCCACCACCCTTTAGGGATATTCAAGGTAGCTACTGTTATCTGCTCTAATATGCGCCTGCGATGCATTTATTTACGAGTTCAATTTAATTAAAATCGATTTGTTTCGTTCACAGAAGCGAGTTCGTCAAGAGCATATAATAGTGCTGCGAGCAAATTACTAATTGTACCTCGCGACCTTCCATACTTACGTCAAACGAACGCACGCAGGGTAAGAAATACAATTATTGAATGTTATAAACATATGGATTTATTCCAAATCAAAGCATATTCAAGTGTTTACTTCATTAACACCTTCCTTACTATAATTAACCAAATAACCACATACAGTAATACTGCTTTGTTGTATAAGTGTTATATTATATACTTGATAACATTATTTCGGGGACGTCACTATAAAAAGCACTCGTATATACAAACACGCAGTCAGTCTCGAAAGTGTCGCGTCACTGACTGGACGCGGTATCTTCGCGTTTATTAATGTATCTGTGTTATAGATTATATGAAGTATTAATATGTAGAATTGCATTGGCAACTGATAAATATGTATATTGTTTTTGGTTTGTCGTGTTCATATTGAGTATTGGTTTGTGGGTTCAGAGCATCGCTGCTGCGACGGGCGCGACCCTGGGGGCTTGCCTAACGAGAGGAGCCAGCACTTCGCATAGACAGAGGCAGGACACTGCTTCTAAAAGACAGGTATGTTTCACTACAAACAAATTATAAATCCACTAAACAAAGAAATTATCACATCATGCTTATTATGATTATGTATACAATTAGTAAAACTTAACATTTTATATATTAACTATGAATGTAACTAAAGTTAAACCACACAATGACTCTACAGTTCTATACATCATTACCTATATCATAATAAAAGTCGCGTACTGCCAATTTCTGAAAGCCAAACCTAAATTAATCTACAATCAAAACTGTTGCCGTCTTTGTCATTTCAGTCAGAAATGACAATGACAGGTATAATTTCAACAAGGGATTAACTTTGGTTTTCAGACTCAGTGGTAGTGATGTCGAATGCTATGGTTTCTTTTAACGAGCATGAGCTTTTCAGTGAAGGAAAACATCATGTGGAAACCCTAGCATGGTGGTAGCTGGCTGGCTATGGCCACAGAATATTCAATAGTACTACGTACAGAAAACCCACTTCGAAAACGACATTTAAATAAAAAGCGACTCTTGGAACGATACAATAAAGTACAATCCAGATCGCGCAGCGCTGCGCGCCTAAAATTATATTCACCTACAACTTCCCTCTCTTTCTATCGTATAACTCTATCCTGTATGACGCGGCACGTGTTACGGTAGGGTTGTCTAATGACGTATTATGAATCTTCAATATTTCCTTATCGGTTATGTATGTACCTATTACTATTCTCCTTACGTGAAAAATGACATTTAAAATATCCAAGCTAACTAGTATTAGAGCAGAAGTTAATTACTTTTGAACTATTTTGGTGAAGGGTTTTAGTACATGCATACATGCACATAAAATCTGGAATGACTGACGACGGGACAAGAAACGGCACGACTACTGACGGCTGACGGCCTTGGCTAGTCCAAGGCCGTCAGCCGTCAGTACAAATTCACAACGTTTGTTATTAATAATCTTCAAGTTTGTTATATAAAAAGTAATAAAGTTAAAGAATTAATCAAAAAAGGATATACTGAGTAAGTAATAACAATTAGAATTGTTAAATTTTTCTGAATATTATTCTATTGATTTTTTAAATAGTGGTTTGTTAAATCTTAGTTATTCTAAAAAGGTAGAAGTAAAATCTATACTAATGTATATTCATTAGTGTATAATAATACTAGTATTATAAAGACGTAACATTGGTTTGTTTGTATACCTATTTGAAGAGGGAACTCTCTCTATTCTGGAAATACTAACAGTTTCTAAAAAAACATCAAAATCTGTTCATAAACGACGAAGTTATCCGCGAACACACATAAAAAAGTATACAGTCGAATTAAGAAACCTCCTCCTTTTTTTGAAGTCGGTTAAAAATCATTCACATGAGTTGTTGAGGTCTAAGTGGCCCGTTTAGACAAAAGGGTATCTCTTCTGGTCGCACTATATTTGGCTCTTTTTTTTGACACTGGTATGCTATCAAAACGGGCCTATTAGAACTTGCCGACTTTAATAAAGTCAGAAAGGACATTAGGAAAATACAGTGAAACAACAACAAAAAAATCTAGTACTATGAAAACAACGATACCAACACGAAATAGTGTTATAATAAGAACAATAAACACTTGATATAAGTACGTAGGTATTTATACCCACACGCGTCTTTCGCTGCGGGCGCGTTGCAACCGACTAGCGTTTGTCCGGTAGTCCGTATGCGCGCGATCGTACCTAAACATGGGAGTGAGACAGGCCTGCTATGGCTTCCAATTTAAATATTTGTTCAAAGTATCATCATCATTTCTTTCATAAATGAGGGTGAAAGGGAATGGGCAGATACTCCACCACGCATGCCCACTGTGGATTTGTGGAGGTAGGCTGGTGGCTTACTGTTGGAAGTTTTCGAGCTGCCTACGAGGGCTCCAACTAGCTTATATAACGTGCTTTTCTAAACACGGAAAACGCTCCATTTGAAGGTACCATCCAGGTACCGGCCGCACCGGAGGTAGCTTTACTTGCATGCTACCTACACCACGAGCGTTCAAAGTATGGTTTAATCTATTGCGTATAGTTTATGGAGGCAGTAGTATGAGTGTATGTGTGGTGTATTGTATTCTGCAGGTTCCGGGTAGTGAGGGCGCAGGCAGCAGCGCGGCGGGCGGGCGGCGGGCGCGAGCTCGCGACATGCCGCAGCCGCAGCCAGCGTCCACGCGTCAAGATAAACGAGGTACGCCACCACCACATCACAACACACCACACCACATTACACCACACCACATCACACTACGCCACACCACATCACACCTCATCAAACTACACTACATCACACATAGCGACACACACGACACCACATCACACTACACCAAACCACATCACATTACACCACACCAAAACACAGCATATTACGCGACCCCTCAGATTAACAAATACTGCTATCCTACAGAAGGTCCTCACTCAATAATAACATAAACTTAATCTTACTATCGCATACCTATATCTGTTTCGGACGCGGACTAATTAATACTGCGTAAAGAGCCAGCGCTGCTTACACACTTTATTACACAAGTTTAAACCCATTTTATGGTTATAAGTGGTCTATTATGTTGGTTGGTTGTAGCAATTATGAATGAACTTGAATAACAGACAAAAAAGATATAAATATTTATTGACTAATCAACTATATTTATTATATTGATGAATTATATTGCAATTTTCCTTATACATAATTAGTAACTCTGTCCCTATTCCTAAAATTAAGTATATTAAGGAAATAATTGTTTACCATTAGTATTTCTTTAGTAAAGCTGATTGCACTTCAATGGAAGGTTGTGTGTGACGGAGTTTTTAATTTATAAATTGTATCACAGGCAAAAGCAGTCTGGGTTCGTGCGCAAGCACTGGTGGTGCGTCCAGCCGGTCTCACCCCCAGCCTTTAACCACGGTAATGTTATTTTTATCAATAAATTTGTAGGTTTTACTGAAGTACATTTTTATTTAATATAATGTTGTGTTAATATGCAGGGTGCTGTGGCATCTACGTCTGCCACGCCGCCGGCGTCAGCTTCGGCCGCAACGATGCCTGACACCGCATCCAATGATGCCAAGCCTAAGGGCAAAGGTAAATTAATTCATCATGTTGATATTGCCTTTGAAAAATAAGGGAACCACATGTTTTGATACAAATAGTGATAGTGGCCATGACCAATTTTTCAAATCAAACCACTTGTAGTTGTCTTAGGGATTCACTACATCTATTGACGCAGATTCGGTTTACGCCGGTGAGAAAATGACCTTATCGTATAATTAAACCAATGGGTGTACACGACGTTGTTCTGCGCTGCTCTGAGATCGCGACATCAGCACGTCGTTTACCACCTTTTTACGAATTTAGAGCTGACAGTGACATCGGAGGATTGCGCCTTTTGATCTATACATTCAAAAATCTTATTTTTATTAATATTTTAAAATCATATTAAATGTAACTTACAGCGACATCAGAGGACTGCACCGGCGGGGTTGGCGGCAGTGGCATTGGTGCCACTGCCACTTCGGCATTAGGCAGCTTAGCGGCCGCTGCAGCCGAGGAATCTTCCTCCGAAGAAGGTGAAGTGGGAAGGCTACAAGCGCTGCTCGAAGCGCGCGGTTTGCCACCGCACTTGCTCGGCGCCCTCGGCCCGAGGATGCAGCATCTGTTGCACAGGACTGTCACTGCTAACTCTGGTATGTACCGTTTTATTAATGACGCTTACTGGGTTAGCTTAGTCTGGGTCTATCAGGATACTTTGCTCTTGCTTATAGTTTGTACTGTGCTGGCTGAATTTAATCTGACGTATTTATGGCCCTGATTCTATATTTAAAAATAACTGAAATGAAGTGCATCCAATGCTGTCATCTGGCGATCCCTTGTACTGCATTTCAAGACACCTACCGCCTCTTAAGCGCCGACGTACATGCGTTATTTCCGCATGCATTATATTTGTATGATTATGTCAATGCATTGGGTTTGATAAATGTATTTCTTTCCTGACATTTCCAAATCTCATTCTCATCATACTGGGCAAATTTTGATGAATCCCTGATGAAGCTAAAAAACTAACTCCTTGGCTGTTCACATAATGACCTAACACTTTCTTACAGCCGCATCAAAAGCAGCTCAGCTTCTCGCCGGGCTGCAAGCGACAGGCGACGAAGGTCAGCAACTGCAAGCGGTCATCGAGATGTGTCAGTTACTAGTGATGGGCAATGAGGACACCCTAGCCGGGTTCCCCGTCAGACAAGTTGTACCTGCCCTTGTTAACTTGCTGGCCGCTGAACATAACTTTGATATGGTAAGAGTTCTTTACTAATAGATTTCAAATATAAAAAAAAATGTTTCTTGCTATAGTATTCTCAGTTTAGATGTATTACGAGCCGGTTAATTTTATAGTATTAGAGCTTTATTTGAATTAATAGGTTTTATACTGGGAAAGACCTAGAGGCTCAAACAGACACACTTTTTGCATTCTTTGTGCAACCCGATCCAGAAATTGCAAATGCTGGTTTTGTTTTTATATAAATTAATTTTGCTTTGACATTCTTAAACGTCATAAGTATTTCTTAGATTTATCACGCTGTATAGTGCCACAAGCTTATCTGGCCGCATTTGGTGGAGCAAACAACCAATGAACGTAGTGTTTATATTCTCTTTGTTCAATGGCGATTGACATTTCGAAATGGCGTCGTTAGTTCCTCTTTTGACCACCGGGTCAGATAAGTTTGTAGGACCATACGTGTATTTGAACAATTTTTGTGTGTACCATAATCAGTATGATATTTATACAGATGAATCACGCGTGCCGTGCACTAACGTACATGTTAGAGGCACTGCCGCGCAGCAGCGGCGCCGTAGCCCTCGCTGTGCCGGCGTTCCTCGACAAACTACAAGCTATAACGTGTATGGACGTAGCTGAACAGAGCCTTACTGCACTAGACATGCTGTCACGTCGACATTCTAAGGCTATATTGCAGGCGGTAAGTAGGAAGTGATACCCCTGATGTTGTATTATAATAGTGATATAGTAGAATTTGAACTGGGCAGTGTGCGTCGAAAATAAATAAAATATCAATGTGTGCGAAGTTTTAGCGGTCACTTGTCTCAAATCTGGCTTTGTCACCATTTAACCTGAAAAAAAAAAAGATTTCATATATCTTACTCAGGTCGGCCATTTTGGGTAGCAAATTAATACTTGAGATTAATCAAAATACAACACTATCCAGAATATCGTAGCTACAGTTGCAGATAGCAATTAAGACTGCAACACTCTTAAATTTTTGTGAAATATAGTCTTTTCATGTTTTGTTTATAACTGTATGATATATGTTTTTTTTATTTCTCGTATATAGCGTGGTGTGTCCGCCTGCCTCACATACCTGGACTTTTTCTCGATCAACGCGCAACGCGCCGCTCTATCCATCACAGCGAACTGCTGCCAGAACCTCACTCCGGACGAGTTCCATCTCGTCAGGGATTCACTTCAACTCTTGGCAAATAGGTAAATATTATATTGTAGTAATTATTTTGACTAGTCTCTTATTCTATGAATATGCTCCCCCTTCTTTATTCACTCAGTAATTATATGGAGTAACAATGGTATGTTCTATTATGAACTCCTATTATTACTGAAGCACCTTATTATTGGATAGGTTGGCTCATAGGTTCATGTGTTTAGACCATCGAAGAAATAACCCAAAAATCGAAATGGTTCATTTGTGTGAAACTAAATATTGATTCTCTTTGTATAGACTGACACAGCAAGACAAGAAGTCTGTTGAGTGCGTGTGCCTCGCGTTCTCCCGACTGGTGGACAGCTTCCAACATGACCCGGCGCGACTTCAAGAGATCGCCACACCGGAGCTGCTCACTAATTTACAACAACTTGTTAGTTTTACTTCATTATACTATGGTTTTTCCGCACACTAATTTATTTACAGAGTATGTGGTTAAAATGAATGAAAAATCAATTTGTTGTTTTGGCTGGCACACAATCGGAAATAAAGTCTAAGCTACGACGCTAGAAGAGCACTTCTGAACAACGTCAGAGATATCGAAGAAAACACAACAAAAAACAATTATATTGAGAACCTCCTCCTTTATTGAAGTCGGTTAAAATAAAGATAAGAAAAATTCTGATGCTGGATGCAAAAGGCTACTTTTAACATTTCATACTGTTTATATTGACAAATCAAAATAATATTCTCATTTGTATTATACAGTTGGTGGTACAACCGCCGCTGATATCGGGCGCGACGTTCATAACCGTGCTGCGTCTACTGTGGGTGATGTGCGCCGCGTGTCCGCAACTAGCGCTGGCTCTACACCAGCGCTCCATTGCCGATACGCTACTGTGTCTACTCACAGGCTCCACATTACATCAAGAGGTGAGTGTAGGCTTTATGGAGCAGACCAAAGATTAAATAAGGAGTCTTGCGTTGATGCCTAATAAACAATTTTCCACAATCAATTTGGTTACATGTAGGCAAGCAACAGTGAAAGGCAAGGTGTGAGTGGCTAAGTATATTTTTTTTTAATATTTCCAAAAATTTAGCCTTACTAGAGGACATACGAAGCAACATTTTAATTAACATCTAATTGCATGGCATAGCGTGTCTATGTGTTGCGACGTGATCCATTGCTGTGATGGAATGAGCGCACTCACTGCGTGCTCGAGAGCGCGAACATAGACAAACGAACTTTTTGAGTGATACGATCATATTATGTCAAGCATGAGTAATTTTTTTCATAATAAGTTTTAATATATCCAACAGCTAGTCGAGCTGCTCCCGCGTCTCCCGCAAGAGTTATACGAGATCACTTGCCTGATCGGCGAGTTGATGCCCCGGTTGCCCACGGATGGGATCTTCGCGGTGGATGCCCACCTCGACCGGCCTTGGTCCGCGGCTACGGACCGCGCCGCCCATTGGCAGTGGAGGGACGATAGAGGTTCGATATGCGTTGCTTTTTATATTACTATTATGGTTTCGTTCATGCTAAAGGTCAATAGGGTTCTCTTTGGTATGAATAGGTTATGTTCTACTCTAAATTATATTAAATAAATGTGCTATCTACAATATGCTAAGAATCCGTTCTACATTATTTTAATTTCACTGCTAACCATATTGGACAATCGGTAAAAACAATCGAACTCCCCTATAAACGGCAAGCTTTAATACCTGGACTAATTAAACAGGCGTATGGCGTTCGTACTCATGGGCTGAGAGTGGTGCTTTAGAAGCGGGCGTGGCGGGCGGCGAGGAGGAGGTGTGCCTCGCGACGCTGGGCCGCTCCTACACCGTGGACCTGACCGCCATGCAGCAGCTGAACGACCACACCGGCACCGCGCGCCCGGTGCAGCGCGTCGCCCCGGCGCCGCACCCCACGCCCGCCGACGCCGCCGCCACACAGGCGCAACCCGGTATGTGTAGCTCGCAGGTGGCTCGTCGCGGCATCACTGGCACATCAGAGGGACCTGACCGCCATGCAGCAGTTGAACGACCACACCGGCACAATGGGTTTAGTTATGAAAGAATCATGGCAGAATTTCTTAAAAAAAGAAATGATTTT
>OX596248.1:12664244-12737636 GCA_951394255.1 Polyploca ridens
GCCGAGCCATGATGAGCGAAAAGGTTTCAAATCTGATCACGCTTAATGTTTGTGGGTGGTAAAAATATAGTAGAATGTACTTGTTTCTCCATCACAATGTAGGAAAATGATAGAAGCAGATAATAGAAGAGTATCTGTGTTTGCAGGAGTGGCCAAGCAAATGGAGGCGTTCAGAGAAGGATTTGAGTCAGTATTCCCCCTAGCCAATCTGAAAATATTCTACCCCGAAGAACTAGAACAAGTATTCTGCGGCAGCCCATCGGGTGAGTACAATACAATACAAAAATTCATAACAAGACAAGAAATAGTTTCCTTACAGACTTTTATTGAAATCAATGAAAAATTATCTTACAATGGTCCTTCTAGAATTTTTTTATGCTCACTATATTCACTCTCACTCATATCTGTACTTACTAGCCTGTCCCGCGGTTTACCTGCGTTCCCGAGGGAGATGTCACCATCTCATGTTTTCCAGGACAAAAAATATCCTATGCCAATTCATTCTACTATTAGTTTAGTATAGATCGTTTTCTATGTGTGCGTCTTTTGCGTAGTGTGTGATGGTCCAAAAAATATTTCAAAGATGTAACCTTGCCGATGCCTGATTCTTCTCAGTTGAAGGCCGACTTCCGAACCGGTGGTAACTTTAGTAGCATTGACCTGCATAAGTGCTCTACTAGGGCCTAAATTGAATTAATGTCTTTGTCATTATGAAACTTTAAATAATATAAATGCGTGTATATAGGTGGTCGCGACCAGCGCTGGGAACCTCGTATGTTGGCGGAGTGCATCCGGCCCGACCACGGCTACACAGGCGAATCGCGCGCCATCCGCATGCTCATCGACATACTGGCCTCCTACAACCGCGACGAGCAGCGTCTCTTCCTGCAGTTCGTCACTGGAAGCCCCCGCCTACCCACTGGAGGTATGTTCACACTGTTTTTCTTTTTTTCTGTTAAATATGTATAGGCCTTTGTTTGACCGCAATCGCACCATGGTAAGTGATGATGTGGCCAAAGGTGGTAACCCATCGAAATAATAAAACTAAGGAAGCGTAATTGTGAACAAAATCAACGCGAAATTCGGCTCCACACTTCACTACATTGACAAAATATCTCTAGTATTCGAACGAAAGAACACATGCAAATAAGCCAATTAGCTGCGCTTGCCTAACGCGTTGTATTCCGGCAAGCGCGATGATTGGTTCTCGGCGAGACAGATAATGCTAATTGGTTCGTACGCCTGCTGCAGTGCGAGATGCGTGGACGATGTTATGCATTGATTGTAAGAGGATAAAGTATCGTATATTTGCACTATGCATATAAGTTGTGTTATAATTGTATGGATCTAAAATTAAGAAGTATTTTAATCAGTTTATGGTTTTTACATACGAATTATAGAGTGATGGGTCGCGTTAAGGTCAGATCAGAGGGCGAACCACAAGCTCTTCAAACAATATTATTATAACCTTATTTGACTTTTGTTTTTCTTTGACATCCGACGTCAAAACGGGACAAAAGTCGAATAAGGTTATTTTATTGAAAAAAAAACTAAAATGGCGGCTGGCACGCTATGCCACAAAGGTTCTATCCTCTTTATAATTATAGGTACTAGTGCATAACAGTTTAAGTGAAATATCAAAACGTGTTAAATAAATACGCATGTTGCGTTCATGTTGCATAACACTTTCCAGAGTCAACAAGTATAGGATTTCAAAATGTTTATTTACTCACATATGAAAAGTGATTCCAGCATTCTTCATATCTGTATGGCTTCTACACCACTTAACAACACATGACGGCATATTTGCACAATGTAAACAACGCAAAACACAATAATAATCACAGTTCTAAGTCCCTCGCGACACGAAAGCATCGACTCAATGATACCGGCGAACTGTCAGCGCGGTGAGTCTCTCTTTTTTGGCAACGCCCACCGCGGTTCACTTTGCGTGGAATGATTTTTGAGCTCGAGTTACATTTCTTTAGTTTTATTATTTCGATGTGGTAACCACACAAAGTATAGAAAGAACTAACTCTCAAATACAGCTGTCGGAACACACACCGATAAGTGCTTGGCGAGATTTTCAACATGAGGATGGTAGCCAGGCAGGTGGGTACAACAACCATGCTATGATTTCCTCACGATGTTTTCCTTCACCGAAAGCTCATTGTAGGATTCGAACCCGGGCCTTAACATGGTGTGACATGTTCATACTCACATCACTTAATTTATATGTTTGGTTATTCATATGAATTCCGTAACCTATAAATAAACTTAAGTTTATAGCTAAAGCAGTTTCAAACCTAATATTTGAATCTCGTAATGTACTTACTGATTATTTATTCTACGAAATAAACGAGGTATTTAGTATGTTAAATGATTTTGTTGTCAGGTTTCAAAGCGCTGAACCCGCCGCTGACGGTGGTGCGCAAGTCGCTGGAGTCGTCGCTGGACCCGGACGAGTACCTGCCGTCGGTGATGACGTGCGTCAACTACCTGAAGCTGCCCGACTACAGCAGCGCGGAGGTGATGCGCGCCAAGCTGCGCCTCGCCGCCTCCGAGGGCCAGCACTCGTTCCACCTCTCGTGAACGCCTCGCACAACGCCCGCCATTCTACCCCCTCGCTGTGATTACATTATCCCCCGACAGTTGTTTGTATACACGTGTGAATGCGGTTAGTGATATCTATAGTTATTGTGTTACACTTCGACGGTGCGCACTCCAGGACGACTGTTGTTTATGTGCAATCAGAGTGAATTTATTTTCCTAATGTGACAGACACTAAAAGTGCTGTGCATTCTATAATTTTGTTTTTCTTTGGATTCTTTAAGATTACAGAAATATGTTTATATTATATTGTGTTAATTTAATGTGATAGCTTTGTATATTTCTTTATCCGTATGGAGAGACTGCCGACTCTGTAGTGTAGGTAGAAAGTGGTGTGTGACGTGTTTGTAGTCGGCGTATAGAGACGCTCTCGCCCGAGCCGACGGACTGACCTGTGCCGCCACTGTTACGATTATACATATTAAAAAGTGCGCGTCCATATAAGCTGCTCTCCTTTATGGGAAACATTCTCGAAACCAACTATTAGTAGCTTTACTCTCTTCTAATGGACCAGCGACTTTGCATAAGCTGTTTGAAGGACCACTCAAAATTCACTTCGAGTGTCCTAAAAAATATAATAGCATTTATTACCAAAAGGTGTATGTTTTGATTAACATTAAGTAACATAAATGAGTAAAGAAAAAGTGCAAAATTTAATATGTAACAATTTCAATAAAACCATGTAAACAATATTGATCAGATCCGAGTTTCTTTTATCTCCTTTAGTAAATTACTCCTTATTCTTAGTTCATAAAGGCAAGACAGATGTGATTGAAACAATCATTGCATCCAGCCAACATTCATTTTCTACCTGTTGGAAATATTAAAATCCATGGGTAATGGTAAATTTTCTCTGCATGTATTTCTTATTGCCTAACGATTGAGAATTCTTAAGGATTCCATAATATATTACTTACAAGAAGGATTTAAAATCACGTTTTAATAAATTGGATACTATTTAACATAGCAACACAACTTTAAACAAATACCTAGAAGGGTAGGTATTGAAACTATTGAAATAATTGCAACTATGTAATTAATTAATGTATCAAAAAAGAAAAGTTACACAGTATTTAACATAATAATTATGTACCATGAACATTCACCAACAACATCAATAAAATATATGTGTATTGAAGAACCATTTGTATATTGAGTTAAATTGATTATGCATGTGGTGTTCCCAAATACTTACATAGACTATGTATGTGCAGTATAACAATAGCTTTTAATTACATATACATCAGAAAAATATAATACTTCACCAATGTTGAATATAATCAAAAATATGTAGATGCCTTTAAACATTTTTGAAAGTGTGCTTAAAATATATAATATTGATATAGTTACATTTCATTAATTAAAACATAATACCCTATATTCAGACTTACTTTAATGATTTAAACTTAGTTGATGTGTTACTTTTTCTCATTAACCAGAATCATGATATAGAAAACTGAAGACTACACAATCTGTTTGTTATCTGAATTAGGATTGCATCCAAGGAGATCTGAATAACCCCTATCTATAGTCCTTGTTTATCATCATCACATTCTAATCGACGGTCCCTACGTACAAACAGACATGTCCCATACATGATGTATGGGACATGTCTGTTTATACGTAGGGACCGTCGTAATGAACTATCCAAATCCCAAGTATTATGCACCTAATGAAGTTTTATGTCATAATCTAGTTCAATTTAGTAGCTAGTTATTTTGTCAGCGTTTTAAAATTGGGTTACACAGGGTTTCCAAATAAAATATTTAAATTAATTTGTATATTGATATTGAACATGACTTAATAGTCTGGAATAATTAATAATAATGAATATTCTTATAATTAAAACATATATAAATAAGTAACCTATTCAAACAAAATACATATTTGGAATTGAATCTATTTCAACACCTACCTACACTAATAGATTGTACACTTAGAGATTGAAAATCTACAAGTAAATAACTAGACTGGTAACAATGGAAGCTTACAGTACCATTGCAATCCAGCCCAAGATGAGGCAGGTCCCTCCCACAGGAGTGAGACGTCGCAATTTCCGGTCTCCAGTGAATGCATGATAATAACATGTGCCACAGAACATGCCCATTCCAGCTACAAAGAATGCTCCAGCCTGTAAATATATTAATTATTGCTCATTAACTTGAATACAATATTTAGGAACAGTTTTTCCAAAGAATACTATCAATTAGAGAGAAATAAAGAATTGTGTTACATGTGTGTAAAGTTGGTAATTACAGATGAGGCGGTCTTAAGCCTAATTTTAAATTCATTAAGATAAGGAAGCAACAAGTGTAATTATCAATGCACACGCGTGTCATACGACGTTTTTCAACACACTTGCAAGGAAAAACACACTTATATTTTTTTTAAGTAGATTTTTTGATAGTCATGAACCACACAATGAGAACGTTAATAAAATGGCATGCAGGTTTTTTTGGACAGCAATGCGCTGTCAATCTGTTTTACCTGTTTAAATTAAGAATGCTTCATCTACACACATATCACTTCCAGTGAGATACAAACTTAACATAAACAGGATAATATCATAAAACACTAGGGCGGTCAAGTAAAAAGCACCAGATCGTAATAAGCTGACTTATGAAACTAAAATCTGTGCAATAAGAGCCACTTTACGAGCAAGTGTGTTGAGAAAGAATATTATTTGTGGTTTAAAACTACATTAGTAATAATAAAAATAGTAAGAAATCGTAAATTGCCTTAAAACATCCTAACTCGGCATAATGCTTGTTGTTTATCAGGTACTAAATAAAAAAGGGAGACACACTCCCAAACATTTATTATCACTAGCAACATAATGAAGTGAGAATACTCCTGAGGGTATTACTCTGCCTATTGATCCACATTTTCACTATGCATTTTTACCCATGTTCTTGAGACTTATGTTTTTGATCTAATGATAAATGTATTTTCTTACAGAGTATAGTCAAAGTAGTTCTAAATGTAAATCCAACAATAATAAAAATACATTCTAACTTACAATGTAAGGTCTCCTGCAAAGAGGCACAGTCATGAGCGCCAGAGTATGAAGGAAGTGAAACCGGTTAGCAGTATCAAAGATTTTCTTCAAGTCCTCTTTGGTATCTGTTTCTGGGAAAGTGCGGTGAGCTCCCATCGCACCCAGGACCACGGCGGAGGCACCGCTCAATCCCGCCAGCCTCACAAATGGCCCCGCTTCTTGTGCGAGCTCCCATAGTGGTACTTTCATTATTATTGTAGTTGGATGTGGAGTCACTGTCTGAGACTTAAAAACACCCTGAAATCACGTAATCGAAGATAACGACCGGAGGAAATGACAAGCGAAATGATAAAAAAAACAAGGTAAAGAGATAAAGCCAAAGATTGTTCTTATAAACTTGCAATGTTGGAGATAACTTACGATATGGCGTAATAAATTCATTGCTCCATCCGCCACCGTATTTATCATAAGAGCGTCGAGCAAATTTACCATACCTTAGTAGTATTAGGTTCTACGATAACAATGTAAAATCCGGAGAATGAAAATGTAAAATCGAAAGCAATAGGTAGCTTTTTTTTTATTGATTGAATTGACGTCTGTCAAACTAATGTCATAGGGTACATTCCGAAATGGATAATATCGATCACAGCGATCACAGCAATAATTTGCGTACCGAATTAGATATCACGCTTATGACAGCTGAGAACTATCAACAATTCGGAACGCCCGTTATCGCGCTCACAGTATTCAAAAAAGGACATTAGAGAATTTAATTAAAATCTGAATTATCAATGGGCTAGGACTCCTTATATCTTTTATAAGTTGACTCGCAAAAAGGAATATACACAAGTAAGAAGTATCTTTGCCAAATAGAAAACCAAGAATCTTATTAGATTTTTGCCGTCACTTTTGACAGCGCTCACGGTGATATCAGTTTAGGGCATGTCGGTGTGAGCCCGTAAGATACTTTTTATGATTTTATGTGAGAAAAATAATAAAAAAGCAGATATTCCTTTTTGCCAGTCAACTTATAAAAGATATAAGGAGTCCTAGCACATTAATAATTCAGATTTTAATTAAATTCTCAAATGTTCTGTTTTGAATACTGTGAGCGCGATAACGGGCGTTCCGAATTGTTGATAGTTCTCAGCTGTCATAAGCGTGATATCTAATTCGGTACGCAAATCAAATTATTGCTGTGATCGCTGTGATAGATATTATCCATTTCGGAATGTACCCTTAAATGAAAGGTGCATTCCGAATCACGTTAAAATCGATTTGTGCGTACTAAAAAAGGTGTACCGAATCACCGACAGCGCAACAACGAAGTCCCGTGAATCGTCATAGAAACGTCATTACTAGGGTTTCCGATCATTGACAAAAAGTTCGATCTCAGTAATCGATCCGAATCGTGGTCATACAGATTGATTCATAAAAAAAACGATGACCTAAAGATTTGAGCGGTGTTGACATAGTGAGCGATGACCCTAATGCAGCATTAAGGTGAACGCACACTTATCCGAGCTGAACGCGTCTTATGAAAGCTCGCACACTTGCCCGTTTCAAGATTCGGACGAGACACGGGCAAGTGTGCGAACTTTCATGAGATTTCATGTACAGAATTCTAAAATTCGTTTCGTTCGATGCGTTCGGCTCACGGCGTTTGTGCGTTCACCTTAATGCTGCATTAGGGTTATTATTTAAATCCATGGAGGAAAGAAGAATCTCCGCTTCTTTCTTTCCTCCATGTTTAAATCGTTCGGAGTTTTTTAGCCTACCCTATAATTTTACGTTGTCATTTTCAAACGTCATTTTCACCGAAAATGTACCCCGTATATAGGCGGGGATGGTCACTACATACGATGTAAATAAATGAACATTAAAAAATAAACGTATCTTTATTATCCATAACATAGGAAATACATATCAAACATCTCAATTAATATTTTTCACAAATGTTATTAAACAAGCATGGCACTGTTCAATTAAATATGCATTCTATCATCCTATCCTATTTCACAGATCTCACTCTTTAACATTCTATGAATAGTTGTATAAGTATCTATCGTACTAATAATCACAAATTCTCACAACTTTATTGGAATCAGTCGCTAACTAGAAATCAATAGGTATAAGTTAACACTTATAACAACAATTATTCTTAATTGTTACAGCAGCTATACAATATAAACTTAACTAAGTATTTTTTCCTTACTCTTCTCGCTCATTTTACTTGGTCTTACGTATCGTATTATCATGAAACTTCATGAAGTCAGAGTTTTGTTTCGAAATGCATATATTTTATAAATGAGGCAGTTTAAAAAAAATATTTATTGCTATTGAGTTATTGTTGTATCTTAGAAATCGGTAGATACTTGTTATAAATGATACGCCATGGCTCAGTGGGATCCTGATGCGTCAACCTTTGCTGTTGAGCAGCATACTCCGGCGTACCTGTAATATAAAAGAAATAAAAAAGGGTTCTTCAAGAAGGGTGTGAAAAGATTTTGGCAGTGTTGGCAACGCGCGTGTGGATCCTCAGTACCCCTAGTGTAAAGAATTAACGTTAATAAACGCATACTATCGCGTTTGAGTTAGTATGGGACACATTAGTATCATGAGTATTCCAGTAGAGGCGCTGTGCCAATTTCTATAGAGAAATGTCATAAACACAAACTCATCAGTAAGTGTTTACTAACCTCAATTCTTTGCACTCGTGGTACTAGTATTGCAAGCGTCGGTAGACAACGGTAACCGCTTACCATCAGTCGAGCGGTATGCTAGTTTATGTTGTAGTAGTTTAAAAAATGTTTATTACATGCACAGACTACGGATTACATGACATGGTTTATCAAGTCTCGATGGTGTCTAAAGAATGTTCGAAGATATATTTATTAGACACAAGCTCGAATAGATTTGAGTACATACCCTTCGTTGACAGTACAGTAAGTAGGGTAGTACAAGGCGGCAGTGATGTTCTGTGCGCCCTCGCAGCGGCTCAGGTACACGCACACTCCCGCCTCGCCGTCCAACGACTTCGCGCAAGGTTCGTCACCTCCGGACTTCTTCGGGGCCTATACAATTCAAAATGACAATCATTGAGATTGTTGTTAACCCTATTCCTGTGGCAGCTATGTCCGTCTTTCGTCGAATGTCAAGATAATCTTGTGATTTTCCGAGTGTATTCATACTTTAACTACGTACCCCATTAATGGTATTATTAATTACATTAATGTAAGGAGTCGGATGCTAAGACGAAGGTCCCGGTTTCGAATCCTACAATGAGCTTGAGCTTTCGGTGAAAGAAAACATGGTGAGGAAATCATAGAACACTGACCGGCTACCACCCTCCAATTGCAAATCTGCCGCCAAGCACCTATCGGTGTATTCCGTAAACTGCACTTGAGAGCCAGTTCGGGCAAGTCTTTTGTGCTTGTAACCTTCGGCCACATCATCACTTACCATGCTGAGATTGCGGTCAAACACAAGTCTAAAAACAGTAAAAAATATAATATATAATATTATGATCTTTAAAACAAACTACTAGTTACTAACTCCACTATTTCGTTTAGAAAGGTTTGACCATGCAACAGTAACAGCCTGTTAAACCACAAAATTAAGTTGGCTATTGGTAGGTAAGTTGTGATGAAGGCTTCGTGTTTTAGGCACCTTAAGTAACATCTAGTGATCACTAACCTCAGCATCCTTGGAAAGTTTCAAAACGACTGTGGTTCCGTTAACATTAAGAACGAGTGAGCCAGCGTATGTGTCCAGCAACGGTTCCGCCCAGCTGAAGTGTTCCAACTTGTACTCTCCCAGTGGAGATGTTGTAGTAGTCGGTATCGGGTCTTAAATCCAATAAGGTAACGTTAGTTTGTCTGTATTATTATTTATTTAACAGCAGCACAGTCAGTAGTTCTGCTATGCTATTCTGTAAAAGGTAAATCATCTCGAAAGTCATCTCGCAACTCACCTCGCAACTCGATTTGGCGCTGAATTATGTTTCAGAATACCAAATCCTACTGAAAACCGTTAAAATAATCACCTGTCGTAGTACATCTCACTTCCGTCATCATTCGGTGGCGCTAGTGTCGAACTCACTGATTTTAAGAATATGAAACTCTAATCTCATCGCGGATTCAGAAGTGATATTGCAAATGAACTTTACAGAATAGCACTGCAGTACCCCGAGTGTAAAGAATGGACGTTAGTCAACGCATACTATCGCGTTTGCGTCTACAACATTTCTCTATAGGAATTGGCGCAGCGCCTCTAGCGGAATACTCATGGCACAAATGTATTGTAAACTCAAACGCTAGTATGTGTTTATTAACCTTCTTAACACTCATGGTTCTATATTTAGTTTTACTGACTGCCTATAAAAACATCTCAGAATTAAGTACTTATCGTTTTTTATTTACATAGGCAGTCCACGATTCTTCTACGATGGATTTAACTTATTTCTATACTTATAATACAAAAGTGACAACAGCATGTTCAATATTATATAAGAATTAATGTGTTACTCAATCCATAAATTAAATCTCACAACTTGGAGAACAAGTCCCTAGGCAATTCCTAACAGGTGTGTATCGAAAAAAAATATAATGTTCGTCCCATAACTAGGTTTAACTATGTGAAAACATGGAGCTATTATTACTACGTATAGAAATAATATTCTTATTCACTTGAACCACCTTGAACTGCATAGTTCAAGTGAAAAAGAATATTTTTCTTCAAAAAAAAAGTACGACTACCTTTGTAAAAATTAAAAATTAATGAACATACCAGGAACTGTAGTTGATTCGATTCTGTAAGACGTGGTATGCACTTTGCGATGCGAATCTGCGGTAACAAATCGTTTCATTAAGCTATAAGGTATATAGGTATATAATATATATTTATTAGGATGATAGCATTTCTATGATGATAGCAAATACATAAAAAGCGTTGGATCATCAAGGAATTTACATTCTAGTGGTATAGTTATGAGAGATGTGACTTAATTTAAGATACAAGTACCTACCTATCTGAAATACAGATACAATATACAAAATACGTATTTTCATCTTGTATTTTAAATACTTTTTAACTGACTTCACTGACAAAGGAGGAGGTTATCAATTCGGATGTTTATAATTTTATATATAAACTATACTATTGCAAGTCTACTAATTCATAATGGTACCTATCATAATGAATGAAAAGAATATTAGTACAAAAACAGTCGAAACTGACAACTAAAAGATTAATGTGGAACGATCACTGTAGAATGTGACAATTTTAACACTACTGATAGTTCATTGGAACCCAATTGTAATAGCAGACTTGGGTCTCAGGCCACCCCTGGCCTGAGACCTAAGTCTCAGTAATATATCGCCTACCCCGATATATTACTATACTCTTTGGGCCTACCACAAGCTCTTAAAACAAGGTTAAAATAACCTTATTTGTCTTTTGTCCTGTTTTGACGCCGGATGTCAAAGAGGGACAAAAGTAGTGTTGCCAGGTCCCGTGTGTAAAATTTCGGAACGTAAGGATAAAATAATCGGGATTTTGGGTTTCAAATCGGGACAGTAGTGAAAGTCTGAATTTGGTGAGAAAAAGTGAAAGCAACAATATTTCTATGTAGTAGCAGCTTAGTTATATTCACTTTTCCTGTCAAAATTATCAAATATAGTAAAGACTCATGAGGTTAGTGAAAAATCGGGACATTTGGCGTCCCGATCAAGGGTTAATCGGGACGTGTCACCAGACCCCTGAAAATCGGGACGTCCCGCGCAAATCGGGACACCTGGCAACACTAGACAAAAGTCAATTAAGCTTATAATAATATTGTTTTAAGAGCTTGTGGTTGGCCCTCTGTACACTTGAAAGGGTTAAACAGGATGTTTTCAGTATATAATTAAACTATAAATTGAAAAATAAATTAACTTTAAGTAGGTAGTCATAGTTTTAGCAATGAAATGTACTGAAATCGGAGGCTTTAGACAGTATTGAATAAATAAATGACAAAAGTGTTTTTAGAGGATTCTGATTCCTCTGTTGCAAGTGGCAAAAACACAGGGTCTATAGGCAGCACCGCTGACAGATAGAAATACTGCAATACCTAAATAATAAAGATGCTTATCCTACAATAAAAAAATATTTTGCCAAGTTCTGCCCCTGTGGAGCGACTCTTCTCTTTATGATTATGAGGCCTGATTGAAGAAAAGTGAGTGATAAAGTTTGAAAACTGGTTTTACTTAAGTCTCAATTAAAAACCTTAAAAATATAATATTTTGTCATATCACATTTGCGCGATCAACGCGATTTATTCGTAAATAATTCACGTAAGTATAAAATAAACTTACATTCAATAAAATGATTAGATGAAAACAAGTATTTGAAAGATACGTATTTATTTTTGTATCTAGTAGGTATTTCAGATACCATTCCAGAAAGTTATTTGTATCCGGTATCTGAAATACTTAATTTGAAAGTATCTTGCATTCTGTATTCCAGATACTTTGTATAAGGTATCTTGTAAATCCTATGATGGATGTAAATATTATGTTGTGCATAGCTTGTACTACGAGTATTATAAGAATGTATGTAAGAATGGTGTGGATTTTAGACCAAAGCCCGCCGCAAATAACCGGAATGAATCTAAATCTAAAGCATACAATTTGATACTATCTACCCCACTCACGTTTAGATTATGATACATCAACGTCATTACGTCATTTCTCTATAGCAGTGTTTTTCAATGTGTGGGTCGCGACCCTTAAGGGGGGTCATGAAAACTTAGTCGGGGGGTCGCCGGCAGAAGGAAAAAGGCAAGGTAGACTTCCCACAAGAGGGCGTCCAACTTACCTCTTACTTAGTTGCAAACCTCTCGCGGCTTCTTGCAGACTAATAAGTAAAGGTATCAAAATAAAGAAAATCATTATCGTAGTCTTTTAATTTATATTCTTTGTCTGTCTGACAAGGGGGTCGCCAGAATTTTTCAACCTGTAAGGGGGGGTCGCGAAATCAATAAGATTGAAAAACACTGCTCTATAGGAATTGGCACAGCGCCTCATGGTACTTATTTCTGCCATACTAATTTATAGTAAACTCAAACGCTATATTATGCGTTTATTAATACGTTAATTCTTTACAATGAAGGTATAGGATAGGATAGGTGTGTGATGCAAGTGAGTGTTTCCAAAGTATGAATTTAGGAAAATAACATTATGAATTTCCGATAACCTATATCTTCATTGGTTTAATTTGATATAATAACAGTCATTTCAAATAAAATAATCATTTTCAAAGTAGGTAGGTATTACAATTAAAAAAGTTGTTAGGGCAGCTTCAGAAAAATAAAAGTGTAAGTATAGTAGTGCCAAACGGATGATTTTTTATAGAAACTAGGTCTAGGTGCAATGTTGGATTTTGAAAATGATTTCGCGAGTGCGTACCAAGCCAGAAAAATATGGCAATGTCAGATGAAACAAACTTATGTCTAATCTTCGCGTGGAGATGAGATGGAGATAGCGTGTTTCGCGGAACAAAAATGAACTAAGCGCTTTTTATCTAAATAACTCGTAAAGTATAGAATATTTTAAAAATTCGTTAGTAGCAGCCATAGGTCATATGTTAGTGATATTATTTATCGAATTTTTGTCTTAATTTGATACACCATGTTCGAATAAAACCGAAAATTCACTATTATTAGAGGTAGCTTTATGATTTTTTTCTATCGAGGAAATTTCATTCCATGTTTTTGCTCAGATAGAACCCTCGCGTATATAATGAACATACCCATATAAAAATATTTTTTCATTTAAATACTATTTACTTGGGTAAACAATTCTAAAATTGTTATTTTTCTTTATACGCACTCTTAATGTAGGTAGGTAGATATACATATAAATCGTGTGGTCATGCAACCTACATGGGTAGGTATTACCTATCTATCAACCAACCAACATTATACAAACATTACACAATATTAGTGCTTACAAATAGCTTTTGTATGATGACCGTGGTGTGGAGACGGCCTATATACACCCGCAACCGAGGCTCGAAGACCTAAGTAATCAGGTAAAGAAAAAAATAAAAGTTTAGTTTAGTAGATAGAGATCACAGCGCATGCGAAGCAAGCATAGATTTACCTACTACACAAAAAAACTTTATTATACATTATTTAATTGTATAGTATACATGCGTATAAGTTTAAGATATTAGGTATATCTTAAACTTATACGCATAAGACAAAGTCACTTCCCGCTGTCTGTTGTATCCACAGGTTGTATGCTTAGATCTTTAAAACTACGCAACGGATTTTGATGTGGTTTTCACTATGAATTAGATAATTTTCCCGGGAAGTTTATATAGGTATATATAATATAGCCATGTTGTATATATATATATAGAACATATAGGTACCTAAAAAAGTCAATGTTTCGTAAACACATAAAAATTGTTTGCGCTTTCATTGCTAACGCTGACTAAACTTTACGAGATAAGTACCTATATCAAAATGGTGTTACGGAATTGTGTATCTTCTTAAAAATATCTACAGTCCGCAATAGTATACCTATATATGTTTATATCCTATGGATAACCCACAGTAACCATTTTTATGCGATTGAGTTTTTTTTTTGTGGGTTATACTTTAGTAGTTATTTTGACCCATATAATATTAATCCTTATCTAATTAAATAAGTTAGTTACGACGGGCATTTAATGTATATAAAGTCTGCTCTTTACAGAAAATCATTATCAATTATATTTTAAAAGATATCACAGATTAATATGAGCAAGAAACAGTATTCGCGATACCGTGAGCGGGCGGGCCGAGACGGGGGCGCGGCCGCGCGGGCGAGAAAATCGCTCGACACCACACGACCACAGTTTTACCATTACATATAGACTAGGAGGGCACGACAGAAATGGTAACGATAAGGTAAATGGATGAAATCGGGTTCATCGGATAGAGGATACCTCTCTGATGCCAAATAAGTCGGTCTGCCTGCGCCAAGTGGTTGCGTTATCAAGATATGGCGCCTGAAAAACGGTTTATCGTGACCGAAAAAAAATGATAAGGTAAATGGCTGAGCTCGACGTAAAAAGTAAGTACTAGTTGTACTGATGTCAATTTAAAAAAAACTGACCAAATATTCGGTTGCGTTATCAAGATATGGCGGCTGAAAAACTGTTTATCGTGACCGAAAAAAAATTATAAGGTAAAAGGCTGAGCTCGATGAATCATGGAAGTATTAGTGAATACTAGCATAGTAATAAAAAAACTGACAAAAATTTTGGTTGCGTTTCGTAGTTATAAGCGATCTACGTAATAATTATCAATATGGATAATTTTAGTGTTTTACGGTTTCGCGGAATTTACATTGTCAAAAATATGAAAATGTTATTAGTGCCACCCCCTCCCTTTATATCCCCCGCTACTCCGCCTGCGCTGAGCGGCATTCACGAGTCAACAGACATAGTATAAGATTATAACATTGTTGTGAAAGATATTTTGCACTACTTACCTGCACGAGCTTACAAGCAAGTTCAGGCAACGCTTACTCGCGCTGTTCACGAGTTGACAAAAGTGTTTAATTATAAATATGTCAGAATTAATGTACCAGATTAGTGAAAATAGTGTAAAAATGAAAAAGTTGTGTTGTTTAATGAGAACTCTTTAAAAAAATCATCATCATCATCAGCCTATCCCACTGCTGACCTTCCTTTCACAAATGAGGGTGAAAGGGACTGGGCAATACTCCACTACGCATGCCTACTGCGAATTGGTGGAGGTAGGCTAGTGGTCAAACTACTGTTGGAATTTTTCAAGCCGCCTAGGTGGCATCCTACTAGCTTAACGACTATCACAATTATGTTATAACAGGGACCAACGGCTTGACGTGCCTTCCGAAGCACATAAACGCTCGATTCGAAATACCACTAGGCCCATCTAGGTACTAACCACGACTGTGGTAGCCGATCGATTAAAAACGGCTAATCATGCTACACCACGAGCGCATTAAAAAAAGTGTTACAAATTCGAGGTAATCGTATCTGAAGTACGCAAACATATAATTACCAAATAACATAGATTGTCATTGTAGTTATCATTTATCATGTTATAAAAAGTTTACAGCAGTTAAAAGTACGGCCACTTTATTTCATAAGTTTACTAAGAAAAACGCAGTACCAGATACACATAATTGATTACCAGTTACACAGTTGAAGAAATTCTACTTACAGTGCCTAATATACCGAGAACACCTTAATATTTATATTATATAATATTCTTGCTAAAAACAAAGGTTATCAAGATGCACTAATATAGTTATATGACGATGAGCCATTGAACAATAAAACATGAGAAAAATTAGAACAATTTGTTTGCGACATGGATTATGATCCTGTGTCCCCTAGATGGGGCAGAGGGCGCCTACAGAAAGTCTGGAAACTCTGAAGACTTCCCGATCTTCTTCGCTTCGTCAAGCACAGTGCGTCGCCAGGATTCTGGGACGGCCACGCTTTCGTTTCCCCTGCGGATTCCAGTCCATTGCCTGCTTGGGTATATGGTCGGGGTCCCTACGGAGAGTGTGGCCAATCCAGTTCCATTTGCGACGCTTGATCTGTTGGTCGATCGGTGTTTCGTGGCTGCGTTCTCGGAGCTTTACGTTCTAGATTTTCTCGGGCCAGTGGATAACGCGAATTTGGCGAAGGCATCGGTTGACAAAAACCTAGAGCTGGTGCCAGATGGCCTTGGTTACTTTCCATGATTCACACCCGTACAGAAGAAGTACAGACTTCACATTGGACCCGAATATCTTGAGCTTAACTCTGGGTCAGCTTCCGAGACTGCCATAAGGGGCGCAAATGCACGAAAGTTGCTCGGGCCTTGGCAATCCGATTGTTTGCGACATGTATGGCTGCAAAACTATGTCAATTCAGTCAACGAAGATCGCCATAAGATGCTTTAAAAAAAAACAAACCTAATAAAAAAAATGAGAAATTTTACAAGAGTCTTATGAATTTTGATGCTTCTTCAATGCCACCTTCAAAAGTAGAATTGGATCAGCATATTACGCGCAAGATATGTATGGAACATATGGAGCAATGCCTGTTGATAAACTCCCAGTAGTATTTCGCCAGTCAATAAATTAAAGTAAATTGTTGATTCTATAATAATTGTAAAACTATCGACACGTTACAATAAAAATCTAAATTCATAAATATTATGGGAAAGTCCGAATAAAATTTTTGCAACTAACTTTAATGTCTTAAATAACTAATATATTGATTTCAAAATTCCAAACAGCAGTTATTTTTTGCGTACGGTAGATGGAAAATAATTGTTGGCGTGTTGCCGCCAACAACATCACTATAGGTTCATGCCTACCAGACAACTAAGCATTTATTTCATATAATACTCAAACTATAAAAGAAGATGAATATAACCGCTCACTGCTGGCGGGGCGGCGGGAGGTATAAAGGAGGGCGCCCCCCTCCCTCATCGATATCATTTTCATATTTTTGACAATGCAAATTCCGAGAAAACCGTAAAACACTCAAATTATCCATAGTGATAACTGTTACGTAGAGTGCTTATAACTACGAAACGCAACCAAAATTTTTGTCAGTTTTTTTATTACTAAGCTAGTATTCACTAATACTTCCATGATTCATCGAGCTCAGCCATTTACCTTATCATTTTTTTTCGGTCACGATAAACAGTTTTTCAGCCGCCATATCTAGATAACGCAACCGAATATTTGGTCAGTTTTTTTTTAAATTGACATCAGTACAACTAGTACTTACTTTCTACGTCGAGTTCAGCCATTTACCTTATCGTTTTTTTTTGGTCACGATAAACAGTTTTTCATGCGCCATATCTAGACAACGCAACCACTTGGTGCAGGCAGACCGACTTATATGGCATCAGAGAGGTATCCTCTATCCAATGAACCAGAGTTCACCCATTTACCTTATCGTTACCATTTTTGTCGTCACCTCCTAGTATAATAGTAACACTACAGTTTTACCCGTGCGAAGCCGGTGCGGGTCGGTAGTTTTTTATATAATATGTTCTCCCCTCGCGACCGCTTATGAATTTTGTAAAAAAGAACTCGTTATAATCGTTAGAAGGTACCCGTATAATACCTATTCCAAGTTTTTAGACCTTCAGTATGGTTTTATCTGTGCACTCTGTGAGCTGGGCGTTGATCTTGTCAGTCAGTCAGTTATAATATTAGATTAAATTTTAAGAGCTTTCAGTACTACATCAATTTAGATAGTAAATACTCATTAAGAATTATTTACGATATTTCGGGTGGTGGTGTTGCTTACCAATTGCACCATACGACGCCTGTGCTGCCAGCCCTACCATGGACAAAAAGAAAAATATGAAGGTAGGTGTATAACTGGTATAAGATACCTTAATACTATACCTAGTTATTTATCGCGATTGAATGTTGTCCCTTTGGCCGTTTTTGGTGTCATTAACAACTTACATTTTAAAGAGTCTCACAGAAGCGGTGGCGGCTACGGTGGCGATCAGGCGGCGCGCGGCGGCCCTTGCCCGGGGCCGTATCAAGCTAGCGCTCGCGCTCGTATTACTACTTCCTAATTTACAAGCTAATACAAGATCGCCAACGGGACCACCGCTCAAATAATGTTGAGTTTATTTTCATGCAGAATGAGATGCATGCATGGCGTACTTCCATGTAGTAGTACTCGCAGTCTTAATTTAAAACCCCAGATACATGCAAATAACAATTATCTTTAAGTTTTTAGGGTTCCGTAACTCAAAAAGTTTGTACGGAAACCTCTTCGTACTTCGCACTTGTCCAGTTTTTTAAAGGTTATATCCTCTCTATCCTTGAGAAAATCTTGAACTAAATTTATTTATAAGTAATGGCGTCATTCAGTGGAGATTCTAGCAGTTTTCTACGCAGGCAAAAGCTTTCTTGTAGTCAATGTCAGTAAAAGATTTGAAGTTAAAGTTTCACTTACCCGGGTAAGTGAAACTTTAACTTTTCTCTCCAGAGAGATACCTAACTTAAACCTATGCGATGCGTAACACCTACTAATATAACTATTAGGTAATCTGTGGCGTAACACCCGTGACTTTGTTTTGGAAGATCATCCACAATCCCTGTTTGAACATGCTGTTGCCAATTTTGTACGTATACCTAAGTACTTATATTAATTACCTATTTATATATAAATATTATACGAATACATATGACTCACGTATCTACGTAAATCGTATATATTATAAGTACCTAGAAAGGTACTTATAATTTATGGAGACATATTATATTCTAATGTAAAGAATAAATAAAATAACAATTATAAATATCTTGGGAAATTCTTCAGATCCCAAACTAGGCAGAGTTTGTTCTATGTAAATAAGATCAATGATATACATATATTACTTGTGAATATAATAATACTTTACATACAGACTTTTAACGGAAATCAGTGGCTTCTGGCGTAGCGTAGTTGTTGCGGCCCGCCCCAAGCGGCACTTTTAGAGGGCGGTAATATTTAATTCATTTCATTCAGTAGTGGATTTACACATTTCCCAAGTAGGTATAGGGTACCGCCGTAAATTTTAACCGCCCTTATCTATATAATATTGCAATTGGGTTGAAACGTTTTTTTAAGTAATATTTCTGATAATAATGTAATTAATTATGTACCGAATAATAAGCCGGGGTAAAGTACGTTTCTGCAACACTTGAGAAAAAAACGGTCACCATATTTGCCGCCCCTAAAATCTGCCGCCCTAGGCTCAATTCTACTCAGCCTGCTGGTAAATCCGCCACTGGTGTCATTTCATATTTATATAGCACCTACACTTTGGACTGACTAGGTTATCTTTAGGACTACTGTATGTCTTTTGAGCTTAAGACCTAAAGAATCATGGCGAAATTTCTACAAAAAAATTATGATTTTTAGAGATGTTGAAATGACGTTATTATTGATCCTACTTGGTGCCTAAGGCATAACTTGAGGCATTAAAAATATTTTTAGATCCCCGGGATAAAAATGCGACATTCTATGCCATGCCGGCGAATCGCGACCAAAACCATTATGTTGTTGTTGTTATGTTTTGAGAGGTTTATAAAATATTTCAAGTATATTAACATGTTGCTGGTAATGTAATCTCAACATTACCAGCAACATGTTAATATACTATATTGTTTTTTTTTTTTTTTTTTTTTGTAAAAATCAATTTATTTACCCTGGGCGCAAACAAAGAATCATGGCGAGAGCCATGATTCTTTGCTATCACCAGGGTGGCAGAAACAAAAAAAGGGGCGGTAAAATTTGTTTCCGCCCCAGGCGGCAGAAACCCAAGCTTCGCCTCGCGTTTTTAGTACAAGTTCTCATATAAATACGTGCGACAGTTATGTTAATTCTTTGCAAACTTTACACTCAGGGTACAGAATGGGAATCGAACCCACGACCTGTGGCGTGGCAGTCAAGGCATCACACTAAACTTCCCGTCAAACCTTCGGTATTGACCTAGCCTGTGACCTATCATAGCAAATTAAATCAAACCTTACTATGCATATGCATGCATGGCAACTAATTCTGATAATTTTGTGGTTTTTCTTAATACACAATAGTGACTTTTCTATTTATTTAGAGTTAGTATATGCCATAGTATTGCGTATTCCAATATATTTTAAGTATGTAATTATCGTCTCTATATGATAAAGCGCTGTATGTATCACTACAGATATGTTCGTCCACTGACAGTAGATTGAAATATGAAAACATATTTTAATGATGCCATTTCTGGAAGTACCTTCCTATATCAATAAATTCGTTCCAAAAGATTCATGCTCATAGGCAATATGACATTCTGAAAGGGTTAGTAAAACCCACAGACCAGACAGCCTTTAGACACTTCATCAACAAATTTTTGCTCTAAAACAATATCAGTCAATAATCAATAATATATAGGCAGAGTAAGGAGAGACGTTGTTTGCGATCACAGGTGTCCGTAGGTGTCAAATGGCTATCTGGTCTATGGTAAAGCCTGACCATAAATAGGTACCTGCTATAAATCAGAGATATCAAAATGTGATCTTTACATTAATAAAGATTACGTAATATAAAACGTAATGGTTTTGTTTTGCCGTATATTTATGGTCAGGAATAAAAATTTATGTTGCATGCTCACCGATATCATAATCATCAACAGCAATCTCTTCTGGGTAAAAATTAGTCGACAGGTCATGGGAAGCCAGCAGTGGTGATCCTACATAGAGATAAGGTCCATTCAAGACGAAATAATAAATCTGGGATTGATTGTCGGGACCTCAGAATTAGCTTTCCGCCCTTTACACTCACGTTCCTCTTTTACAATCCCGTGTATATTTGTCATATAAGGAACTAATGTGCAAAAATTAAAGTTGACCCTACGATTTGGGATGTGCATGCATAGAATATACATAGATTAGGTGACGTTTGACCGTCGACTGACCCCAAAAGGACAACAATATTCAAAACGATAAAGCTAGGTATTGATATATTTAGGTAATTTAGCAAAATTTTAATAGTAATAAAAACTCGCTCATTATATCATATAATTTTTTTATTGTACTTACCATAAGCGCTTACTCCAGGCGGGCCTCCATAAATGTTGCTTGAATAACTTGCCATTGGCCGGGCTAAATTAACGGGTAGTGCTGAAATTAATTAATTAAGGTAAACTTTTTACTCTTCGCAGACAATACATGTGACGTGTTAACCTGACACAAATAAAAAATAAATAGATTTGATATTAATTATAACAACACTAGATTCCGCCCCGCGGTACAGACAGTAGCTATTATTATATCCTGTTGCCAAGTTTCAGTAGGGTTTTTTTTTAATTTACTTACGTGCACCAAAAGCCAGTGGTGAATCTGAAAAAGCAGAAAGAAAAATATAAATCAGTAAAAAAATAGATTCTTTACACGAGTGTAAATAGTTAACGCCAGCAATCGCTACCAAGCAATTTGTAAAAATAGCTCTTGAATATTTTAGTACACTCACTAGGTTTGTCAACAGATTCGGCGTCAACAGCATTCGTTGCGTTGGGTTTGACCACCACCAGTGAAGTCAGTGGCGTCACGAACTCATACTGTTAACAGTATAAAATAATATACAAACTAATTTTATTTAATCATATATTGTTTCTTTTTTAGTGATTCCGCAATGTTGTATGTGATTTGCATTCTCGCCATAATTACGGGGCTTGATAATAGATATGATTGTGTTATCATCCGAAACTTTGTTGATATGGCGTCTAAAGCTATCAGGGCCAGTAGACAAGATGGTAAGGGAATCCCATACAAAGGTTGATCGTTTACTAACGATAAGGATTTATCAATCATCTTGTCTAGAGGAGCTGGTCTGTGCTTAGACAAAATCAATAGACCGAAACTGTGTTTGGAAACCTCAAAATAACAAGAAGACAAAATAAATCACCTTCAAAGCAAGTGTCAAAGCCTTCTTCTCAGGAGACTTGTCCTTATCAGTACTGCTGCTGATATCATCTGACATGGCGTCCTGCTCGTCCAGAAGTTGTTTGATGGTCAAGTAAGCCCACATTCTCTCTAGAGGCAGGAACTCGTTCTTGTTCTTGCTTACTGGTATTTTTGGTGAGACCTCGTATTTTTTCTGTTTAATTAATCAAAAATATTATTGAATTATGATGGATTTACTACGACAGTCATTTGATTGAAGCTTTTAGAAATTTAGACAATACTGGGAGAATGTTTAAAGTGCATATACTATAGTCCAATAATAATAGCGCAAAAAATTTAAAGCAGAGTTTTATAAAAACAAAAACTAAAAAAAAAAAAATAACAGCCTGTTTTTATTGTTATTGTACCATCCCAAAGAGTCGCTTATAAGTATTAAAGTCTGGAAACGTGCAAAGGAGTTTCTTTTTTTCGCGGATTAACATTACGTTAAAGGGCAAAAAATTCACTTTGCACATGCTGGTATTATGCATTGGGGTTCACTTCTTCGCTTCGGATCCCTCACAATGTTTCCTCCGCCCATTTCAAGCGCTAACTTTAATTACATTATTTTAGTTTAGTTTGTGCATTGGGTTCTTCAAAATGAGAGATTTCTGCAGGGTCGGCAACGCGCGAGTGATACCACTGGTATTGCATGCGTCCATAGGGTACGGTAACCGCTTACCGCCGCGGGCCGTAGGCATGTTTGCTACGTTAGTGGTAAAAAAAAAACAATAAAAAATTCAGAGAGGTTTCCTTACCCTGCCATATCCATGTGAGCCAGCTTCAGCCACGCCGCAGAAGGCGGACAGTCGCGGCGTGAGCTCACTCACCGCGTCGTCGATGCGTCCGGCGACTATCATTTCGGAACCGTCGTAGAATGTACGGAACGTGCGCTTCGTCAGGGATTCTGCCTTCACCTGGGAACGATTCAAATGTTAGCAACAGGTTTATGGTGTCAAGGATCTAGACAGTAGACAAAATAAATGAGATAGATGATGAGATGGATTAATTAAATTAGTTGACATCATACTTTTTTATTTGGTGACTTCATTCGAAATCTGACGATAAGCCAAGGTAAGAGATGTTACAAAAAACGAAACGAAACTTGACAATAAATAGGTAGGACTCTTATTTTTTTCGCAGTTGTCACTACCAAAAATAATACTGATTATAAGCAGTCACCCAAGAACAATAACCCATGTAATAGAGCCAAGAGAATCCGTAACCCAACCATACATCTCAATATCTACATTGACATTCGGAAGAGCATTCCGCGACATGCTGTACACTATAAGGTAAATCTTTGAGGTGTTGTAGACCTGTTCAGGCGGGTAAGTGAACTTGACATCGGCGAGTAGCGGCGAGGAGACTTGCTTGTAGAAGTCGCGCAGCTGCAGCGCCGCGTCGGCCGCCTCGTAGATGTGCCGCATGAACCCTTCGTTGCGGAGGGACAACTTGCGCAGGAACTTGCGGTCCGCGTCCTCGCCTGATACAAACAGGTTGGTATGTTACTTAAAGTATACTCAACTCATCATTCAACACATGCACAACTATTACTTTGGGAAAGACACGTCACAAGACGTCTAGAAGTATCCATTCTGTATAGGTTCCCACGCGGGCCCAAGGGTAAAGTGGTAGTGATAGACGGGCGGCGGGTGTTCCGATTCCACCTTAAAATGGTCTGGTGCCCACCATGATATTGGTTTACCAACCCAATTTTCTACATTCCAAAAATCGACTAACTTCCGCGTAGATTGCAAAAAAACCTAGATACGGCAATGAGTTTACACATGTTTCAACTTTTCTGATAAGCAGATTTTCTCCAACGAACTTGCTTCACCGAAAAACCCTTGCAGAATCCGTACGTAAAATGTATGTTATTTTAGAGATGTTTTAGAGCTGAAAATAACGAGGGCAGTTCTGTCGACAATTCGTTTTGCGATTTGACAGAATTGTATTTTATAAACATTGTAATTAAGTTATAGTTAATATATAAATAATAATAAAAAAAAACCTTGTCCCACTCCTTAAATAAAACAAAACAACAAGTTACTACGACGGCATCAATTATATAAACTCCCGCGTGTTACACGACTTATGTTTTTATACTCGTTCTAAAATACAGGCTCTAAAGTGTTTCGAATGATCAAATGAACCAATCAGAATTCGTATAACTCGTTACTTACCAAAAGCGAGTGAGAATATGGAAGCTTTGTTTTCTCCGAGGTTCTTCTCCGTTATGTGGTTCATGATGACGCTGGGGCGCGTCTCTCCGATGGTCGGGTCGCCGTCAGTAAGGAAAATTATAATGGGCTCCAATTTCTTAACATCTGAAATAATAATCCCATTTTTACTTATGAAGTTAACTATTTTAAAACGTTATTAGATAGTAAAGTTTCGATGATTCAGTCAGTGATTGCAAGGTTTAGATTACCGAAAGACGAAGGTAGTTGGTCTTCCGGCAGCCTAATTCCTAAAGTAATTTTTACAGATATTGGAATCACGCAAAATGGACCATAAAGAATATTTGAAACCAATCGTCATCATAGTAAACTTTTTCTTTAATCTATCCTTTTATAACTTACCTTCTTTCTTAGGCTCTTCAGTCGAAGCCTGTACTTCAACAACTTCGGTGTTAGAAGGAGCTTCCTTGTTTTCTTCCAAGTTGCCGGTAGACGGTAGAGGCGTGGGCTGGATCTCACTAATGTTCACCGGTTGCTTGTTACCGATGCCTAGTTGAACAAGGCTAATGGCCACATCTAGGGCGCTGTTGATGTTTGTACCTAGGTAGAAAGCACAGAATTTGTAAAAATTACACAGCGAGGAACTATTCAAAAGAAGATGCAGCACCAAAATCTCTTGAACATCTTCAATCTCACTTGAGATATAGTACTAACCTCCATAGGCTTCAAGCCTGCTCACGATAACTTTAGCCTTGGCGATGTTTTCCGGAGTTGCTTGTGACGGAGGAACAAGAGTCGGCACTTCAGCGGGCGAGTCATAGTTGTAAACGTATTGCCTTTTCGGCGGTTCTTGGTCGGCTTCTTTGAGATCGTGAACCTAAAACCATAATGTTTCCATGTAATACTCTATTTGGTCATTAGCAGTGTAATTTCTCGTAAACGGATTTAAGAAAAACTTCCCGCACATTAATACTCTGAGTGGGCACCCTATTGATACATCATGGCTCTTCAGACTAACACAAACCATATTGTCAAAGTTATTGAATTTTTACCCCTCAGTTATACCTAATAGTCAATATAGTCTATGGATAACTTCAAATCAATGTAGGTAAAAATCAAAGGACCTCGACCGCCACCGTTCCGCCAGCGCCTCTACCTGCCAGAGGCATTAAGAGATGGGCAATACATTAACAATATGTAGATCCGCCACTTGACCATAATAAATGAAATATATATCATTCATAATCTAGCATCCATAGGAATTACTAACTAATAAACAAATGGAAAGATTCAGAAAAAGGTAATATCCCCCTACCGTAACGGATGAGGCGAACTCCACAATGCTGAAGTAGTCCTGCTCGTTCAAATCACTGAGTATAGTCTGCATGGCTTCCCTGAGTTGTATAATCTTGCGTTCCATCATAGAGCCGGACGTGTCCAGAACAAATATCACGTTTTTACTAAGAGGCGGCAGGTTTGAAGGCGAGAAGAAGTGCACGAAGTATCCATCGTTCACCTGAAATATATGAAAGTGTTTCTTAACTGTTATTTTTTATACGTCGGTAAACAAACATACGGGCCGCCTGATGCTAAGCGGTTACCGTGGCCATATAAAACACACGAGGCATCACTCACCTTACCGACCCTTCCCCCTCCCCAATGAGCTCTGGCGATGGCGATGGCGCAGGAACACAACATAAAGTTATTTGGTTGTGGTATTCTGTAAGGTGGAGGTGGTACGTCCCCAGTCGAGCTGCTCTATGAACGAATAAACGCTATGCTCTACCTCTTTTAAAATCTGTTTTGTTCCCATGTTGGGGGAAATATTCTTAAATAACCCTGAATTTGAAAATATATTTATACTCTACAGCAAAAACTGTTAAACCAATTTCCATATTTATAAAAGTAATTAATATAAGTCTTACCAAAACTTCTCCATCCTTGGATCGATCTACGTCGTACTGCACAACAAATTGTCCCAAAACTCCTTCGGTGCTAGTTTCTTCTTCCTGAGGGTACCAGCTGTTCGTGCGATGGCTCGAAGATTCCTTAGATTTCTCCTGGAAAGCAATACCCGATTTTGAGTATACTTTGAATGTTTACAGTCTTGCAAGTGATTTTAAAGACCCGCTTTAACATTTTGTAGAACACAAAGCACTTACTGCGTAAATAGACATAAGTCTCTGCTGCTCTTCCAAATCAGGTGTAAATGTGATGGTTGCTTCCAAATTATCAGGACTCCTGACGATGACAGCCTTTGAGTTTTCTGAAAGTAACATACCAAACTTAAAATTAGTGGATAGCCAAGTACATAATTTATAAGTCCCTTATTCTTCAAGAGACATTATTGTGTAGGTATTATTTGTTTTTTTTTCTCGAATTGAGATTTGGTATGTCGCGATGTCGCGACGATTATTGTCGAAGATTTCATGATACGATGGATAAGAAGGTTTAAACTCACGTGCGTCATCTTTTGTAGCATCAATTTCGTTTCCAGTTCTTATCTCCGGTACTCTCAATTCTGTGACCTTCTGCGATTCTTTAATATGCACAGTGACAGTGAGCTTGGGCACCAAAGTCCCTGGGTGCAGGTTGATGGCGTGGTTGTACACGCCGTTACGACGGACTAGCAACTCCTCGTATGTTAGATTGAATACCGCTGTTGAGAGAGCTTCTACGTTCACAGATACTGTGAAGTGGTTTGAGTCTCTGGCTCTGGAAAATAAATCACATTTTTCATAGCCTTTGTTTTAATTAATGATCCCAAGCAATTTGCATCGTCTTTAATGTACCCAAATCTCAATTTTCCTGCACTACGAGGTTCTAGCAAATTCAATTAAAATAGAATCAATAAAAAGTTACGATACCTAGGTACCTACGATATTGTACGTTATTGACATAATTAAGACGATAGTTCAGTGGTAATGACGGGATTCAAATCCTAGCTTGAGCTTTCGGTGGAGGAAATGATGAGAATCGTGAGTACCGAGAAAAAAATATAATGATATTTACTTTGTAGCGATGTGCGCAGCTCCAATTCCCTGGGATACAGCGTCACTGTAGATTTGTTTGGCCTCTTCCTTTTCTTTTACGTAAGCTTTGTACGCCTTGCCATCAAGAGTCCTGAAAACACATCATAATAAATAACACCACCCAATGGCGTAGCGTGAAATAACTAATAATAAAAGACTCTAAATATACAGTAATCCTAAAGATTACCAAGTTGGTCTAAATTGTAGGTGCGATATAAATTTGAAATGACACCAGTGACGGATTTACCAGCTAGCTGAGTAAGCCTAGAGCGGCAGATTTTAGGGGTGGCAAATTTTGGGATGTTTTTTTTCTCATGTCTTGCAGACAGAAGCATACTTTACCCCAGCTTATTAGTCGTACATGATTAAACTTTGATTAACTCAGAAATATACCCAAAAAAAATCTTATGCAATTTCAACCAAACTGTAGAGATAAAGGCGCCAAGAACGGCGGCAGCCTATGCCTACTTGGAAAATGTGTAAATCTACTGAATGAATTGAATGTAATATTTATGAGATACCTTATTATTATTTACTTTGAAAATTTGCCGCCCCCAAAAAATGCCGCCCGGGCGGGCTGCCCCCACGCCCCCACTACGCTTCGTCACCAGTGTTTCTTTCAGGCAAAATTCTCCAGGGGGCGGTTAAGAGATCTGGGGGGGAGGGGGAGTAAACTCTGCAGTGAACTTTCGCGAATCGATTAAGACGGCCTTATGGGACCGTCAGTTAGATAAGGACACAGCTTGCTATTGATTAAGTTCCAAACACCCCGGGGAGGCATTCCCCCGGAGTAGTACCTGAAAGAAACACTGTTCGCCTCTGACACCACCACCATTTTGGAATATAATCGGAGATTCTATCTATGGGCAGACCGCAATGGGACAGAAACAGATTTCTTGTACTACACATGCCAAATCATCATATTCATTCAGTAACGTGGTACCGGTAAAACAGGGCCAAAAAAGTAAAATACATACATAACAAATCCGCTGATGAAAGCTGTCTCAGGCAACAGCACCCTGAAGGTGGCTTCCTGGGCTCGTTTGGCGGGGTTCCGCACGTGAGCTACCACCGCCGTGTGGGCATACCGCAGGTACACTTCTGAGCGCACGTCCATCTCCGTCAGCTTGATGGGTGCTGCTGGCTCTTCTGTCGTCAGTTCCGTGGTCGTCTCTATTGCAGGCGTTAGTGTACTCTGTTATTTATAAAGCTTGTTGTTAATATGGCCTGTATCAAAATTCTGTTGAATTAAGAACGCTAAAGAAGTAGCTTAGTTGGAGCAAGCTCTCGTTTATATCTTAAGTCAGGTAAAATAATCAAGAAATTTACCTGTATCAATTAAGTATCAGTATCAGTATCCGTATCAGTTATTTTGCAATATTATTTAATAATATAGAATATCCTGGGACATTTCTTCACATAGGATTTCACACTAAGCAGAGTTTTGAGATAGCAGATAAGACAAAATGCGAATCGAATCCACAACTTGAGTTAGGAAGCCATAGGTAAGTATCAACATCAGTACCAAATCAACGTCTTTGCATTCCATGGAGCATATCAGCTATGTACAACAAATTTCACTGATGGCGTACTCACCGCGTCCGATCTGGCCACCACCATGGTGTCCTGCGTGGGCACCGCAGCGAAGTGTCCCATAGTGCTCAGGGCGCATATGCACCCTAGCACTGCCAGCCAGTGTGCTGACATGATTATACCTGTTGAACATAAAATAAATATAGCAAGCAGAACTGCCAGGGAAATGTGAAAGGAGGTTGTACTACACTAGTGAGTAAGTACTGGTGCATCTGATTAGCCCACTTCACCCACAGCCTGTTACTCCTACGCTAGGCATTTTTCGCCATGTAGTTCGATAACGATCACGTGCTCAGAGGCAATTAGTTTGTCAGTGAGTGAGATTACTTTGTAGCCACTCGCTAATTGGTAGCTACAGCTTTAATATGGAATCCAATTTAAACTCTTCTTTTACCTTTACCTTAACGTTAATCCCTGCGACTGACCACTGTATCATACTTTACCAGGCTAGATCTTTATCCTAGACCAAAATCTCATAAAATATGTGAAGATCGCCTCTTAGCATGAAGCAATAATCTCGTTGCTTCATGCTTCTCAGCGATAGCGATAGCATGTACGCAAGGCATGTGTACAGATCAAGCTATACATTTCCGCTGAGCTGACCTCTCATTGTACGGAAATCCTATACAATGCGAGATCAGCTTATACTGGCTATACTGGGTGGAGATTTCGAGATGGCATATTTTCGAAACCTATGTTGGGTTAGTCATGTTGAACAATTTTTACTATGGGAACAACACTGAATACTCAAAAATCAATTTTCACTTTTCGTACATTATGATTGAGCAAGTTTGTCATTTACTATGAAAGTTAAAAAAAAATGTGAATTCGCTATTGGTCCCATAAGAAAAGTTGTTCTGCATGACTAACCCAACATAGGTTTCGAAAATATGCCATCTCGAAATCTCCACCTGTTATAATACTGGCTATACAGGGTGTATTTCGCATGGTAACGCAAACTTCGCGAAAAGGCTACACCTAATGCCACTAATCAAATTGTGAAAGTCATTCACCTCGCTAATGATCGGTTATAGAAATTGTCATTTTCGAGCGCGCAATGTATTGTGAACACCGCGATTTAAACGCGCGATAACGTTGTGCCTACGTAGTATGTCGCTGACCGCAGGCGAATATCGCCATAAGACACCGTTTCTAGTTTTATTTACATTGCTACTTTTAGTGAAAGTAATGAATTAATAACTTATTTATTTTACATCTCTTTGGGCTACGTAAGAATAACGATTATGAACAGTCTAAAGTAAAAAAAACTCAAAAAAAAAATTAAAAAATTTGGGAAAAACCAACGAAAAATTCCAACATGGGGGGGTCCAGAATCATGTCCTGGACCCATGGTATCCGTTTGTGCGGCGATGTCCCTTACACGCTGTATATACTGGTATAGCTTGATGAGTAGCCGTGTGTACCTACCAAATTATATTAAAATCTATGGAGCCATTACGGCGTAATTGAGTCCAAAATCCACACAAACTTTAATATTTTAATGTAGGTAGGTACCATGTCAATCTAGGTAGGTAGGATACTTTTCTGTTTATGGCTATATTATTTTTCATCATTGTTTACTCAATTAAATGAAAAGAAACACAATTTGCTGATACCTAGCAACTGTTTAAAGGTCATAAGTTATTATAAAATCATTCTGTGGCATCATAACGATCATGTTTCTTCGCGAAATGCGCACCGCCTAACTACAGGTAAAAACCCGAAACGAGGAAAACTGCATTCAAGATGTTGTTTATTCTTAAAATAGGACTACCTAATATAAAAAGTATTTACTATGTGCAGTAAATACCTACATAACCTCGCGCAGTTCTGAGAATGAGCGATTTAAATTTACATGATTTTGTCGTAAATCTGAGATAACAGAACCCTGAACTGTACATACTTATTATGGAATAAAATTATGTTACAACCGGATTTCTATAATAACCTTTTATCTCATAAGTTAGGTACCTATTGAAAATAATGAAAATACCTAAAAATAACTGATTCCAGTAATAGTATACAGGTACCATTCATCGCATCAGACACAACCCGGTTTCTTATAAGTTGTTTTGCTCGCAACTTAGATATTCGTAGGAATCCCACTACGGGATAAGACAGCGAGCGGGTGCGTTTCCTACTAACTCAATCACGGGCATCACATAACAGGGACCCAATTCTCAGCCACTCGAATTCATCACTCGTTCGAAATAAAGTTCGAACTCGTACTTTTTTCGAATGTAAATCAAGTTAGGCTATTCTGACAATTTCGAAGACGCCATTTTCTCTCATTTTTCGAGGGCTAGCGATCGAACTGCTTCGACTGGTAGGGACCGTTCGAAACGTATTTCGAATGTGAACTAACGTCAAACAGTTAGGTTGTCATTTGGAAACGTAATGACAGATAAGCCTAAAGATTTTCGTTACGCACAGCCAATAATTTTTCATATTCATTTATAATTATAATATAAAATTGATTAACTTATGAATTCCGGATATATTAAGATATAAAAAGTGTAAAACGTTGTTTTAAATATTTTAGAGTCATTAAAATATTTTTAAATTATTATTTAAGATATAACATTATCGCGTACGTTAACTAAACGCAATTATCAAGTGAAACGAAACGCAACGTGCAATTTGTATTTATCATAATGGCAACATTTATTCCTTACACTCGAACTTAGTTCGATTAGTGTCGAGAATACAGGAATCGAAAAATAGACTCCGCCTCTCAAAATTTTACGGTCGAACTAGCACTCGTAATGCAAGTTCGATTCGAAGGCTAGTTCGAGGGAAGTGAGAATTGGGTCCCTGCTCACAGCACCGGCAAAAGTTCGATTCATTATGAACTGAAGGTCAAAGCCAAGCTATCTTTTGGCCGAGGATATTGCATATAGATATTAATAAATTAAAACCTGAATGGCTTGGTTCAACTTGCAAAACTGGGATTGATGATAGCTCTATATTTTTCATATGTAAGTATTTAAGCTACAATCATTCTTGTCATCACAACCATCCAAAACATCACAGAAAGGCAAAATTAAATTCTGCAATAGACTTAGGTCTAACTCTATGACATTTGATGAGCCATTGAATTCGCAGGTCGATGGTTAGTGTAGATCTCACGAAAACCGACGGAATTCGTTCGAAATAGATGACTTGATTGCTTGACTCGACTGGTAATGATAGACCTGAGGGCAAATAGTTTCACAACTGAGGAGGCGGAAAGATCAGGTAAAGTTTAGGTAGGTACTTACCTACTTAACAGATAAGTGGTGCCATGACTATATAGAGGTACCTAAATACAAGCTTATAAAAATGGACGATTTTGTACGTTGGTGTTGATAAATAAATAACGTGACTTGTTTTAATGCTTTTAAATCAATTCATAAACAAAAAGATAAAACAGCAATCAAAAAATTTTTGCAGTCGCCGTTATATAACTGGTTTCGGTTAACAAGCTATCATAAGTCAAGTATCATTTATCAGTAGTTAAGTCTCTTTTCATCAATATACCTACTAGTGTTCCACAGGGTTCCCACCTGGGACCTCTTTTCTACAATGCGTATCTATTTGACATTGTAAGCTGTTTTCACTTAATGTATCATCATCATCAGCCTATATTGTCCTACTGCTAAGCACAAGCCTCCTTTAACAAATTAGGGTGAAAGGGAATGGGCAGATACTCCACCACGCGTGCCCACTGCGGATCGGTGGAGGTAGGCTAGTGGTCAAACTACTGTTGGGAGTTATCGAGCCGCCTGGTAGGCCTCCAACTAGCTTAACCATAACAGCTTTACGTGCCTTCCGAAGCACGCTGCGACAATAGCAAGTGGAGAGGGTAAGGGGTAATCTGTAGGTACAATCCTCTGTGCTGTAGGTCCCTACTCGTTATTTTTCTTTTTTTAGCATGCTAGGCTATTCATACTTTCAAAAAACAATACAAGACGAGGTTTCGGTGAATGAAAACATCGTGAGGAAACTATGGCAGGTGGAAAGGTACTTTGTAGTACCCTCCTGGCTGGTTATCAACCTCAATTTGAGAATCAATCACCTATGGGTGTTCCGATAGCTGCACTTGGGGGCCAGTTCTTTCTAGGCTTTGTATGCCCTACCACCTTCGGCTACATGATTACTTACCATGGTGATATTGAGGTCGGCCTACACATAGTAAAAGCAAAGCAAGTTTGTCAAAAATGGAATAAATTTTAAAGTTACAAATGGAAAGTTTGTTTGAGAGCTAAAATAATAAGTAGGTGTACAACAATGACTAAGAGTGAGTACATATGTAATACTTACACCTACTTATATATTCAGCAAGATATAAATACACAGACGAAACACAGTGTACAATACTACGCAAGTGTCAGATTCTATAGGTAATACCAGTATGGTGTTCCGATTCATTACCATCAATGCGAGTGGAATGGAATCCAATCCCGTAATAGGGATGTTGCCTGGGTAAAAACATAATGATTCTAATTAGTCCGTCAGTTAGATTATCAAAAAATATTGAACACGTACTTTTTGCTTTACCAAATCATTAACAATTGACGAAGATAAAGCGCGACTAAGTTCGGGAGTGGGGAATCGTGACGTCACTTGTTCCTAAAAAGTGTACCACACCGTGACGTCACGCGGAACTTCAACACATGATATCTTCGCATTTTTTTGTTTAATTACCAAAAGAAAAAATACGTGTCTAATATTTTTTGATAATGTAAATGACGGACTAATTAGTTTTTTTCAGGAAAGTAGCCTATTGGGCGCGTTTGCGGCCGCTGGCGCTATCGTTTTTATGTCAACAGATTGACATTGACATGCAAGCAGACGGTTTGCCAGCTGTGATGGTAAGTGGTCTGTCGCCTATGGACAGTTTTGAGTTCCAGGAGGATTGCCGATGTGTTGTATTTTTAACCGACTTCAAAAAAGGGAGGAGGTTCTCAATTCGAATGTTTTTTTTATTTTTTTATGTTTGTTACCTCATAACTCCGTCATTTATTAACCGATTTGGCAAATTCTTTTTTTATTTGGAAGGGTACGCTTCCCGTTTGGTCCCATTGTCACCGGATCAGGATTTGATTACTTGTTAGTGTACTTTGAAGTCGGTTTAAGGTTTTTGTAAAACAGTCCAATTATTTACTAATTTTTTTCTGCTGTATTATTCTATATTATTGTTTGCGATCCCGAAAATTTTACGGATCCGCAGGACTGGTTTCCCTAAACGTGATCATGTAAAAGTGTTAAATGTTTCAGCATAAGCGTCCGATATTGGCTATATACAGGTCGTTGTTTTGGTCAGCGACGAGCGACTCAGGGTCGATAATACAAATGATAAAATATAAAAAAATTACTTTTTTTTTTAATAATAAAAATAAAATAATTAAAATGTTGAAAATCATGTAATAAGCTAAAGTGTAGACATAATACTCAACGGGAGTACGAGGGAGTAAAGGGGTGGGGCGATGGCGGCTTGCGCCTAGCTCTAGTCTGTGCACATGCCTAGTAACCATACTTTGCGGTAATTTTATTTCAAATTGAATAAGGTATTTCTCAACATATTTACAGTATTTAATGGAATTAAGTCCATTTTTGGGGAATATATATATTGCACTACCGCTCCTGGGTCGCTTGTCGCCGACCAAAACAACACCCTGTATATGGATATAGGTTAACCTTAAGAATTTCCTAATTCGACATTTTGTCTGTTGGGAATAAACACAATTGCATTCAATTCGCACAAGTAGAACTTTGACGCACTCGTTAATTCCTAGATTTTGATGATGAGAAAATTGACAATACAAGACGTGGCCAATAATGGAATCATGTCAAGGTTAAATATAACCAAGAACTAGGTGCCTATTGCACTTCATGATATGGCACAGGTACCGACCGACCTGAGGAAACCAATAGGGTCGATTAATTACTTCGAACCAGAATAAAACTTATCTACATAGGCTACCCTAGCCCACATAATGAAATAGAGATTTTAAATAATATTGGCTTAGCAGCTAGTTAGGGAGGAACCTACTTATATCTTGTCTTCCAGCTGACACGTTACTGATTTTAACTTTGACCGTGGCTTGACGAATCAGAATCTAACCTCAAGCCTCAAGCCTAACCAATATGTACCTACCTACCTACAAATTCTATATTTCGTACACATACCATATATTATTATGTTAATATTTTCCAAGCAATAGACACAGTTAGCCTACTTAAAATATTATTTGTTCAGCCGCCCGCCCTGAAGTTTTAGATAGGTAAGTAGGTAGTTAACTACCTAGTAGTTAGGTATGCAGGTAAACAATTCTAAGCAAGACAAATTAATTTGTATAGCTGTATCCAAACAAATAAAAATATAGTTAAGTAGTAAAAAAAATCAAAACATTCTAAACATTAGTTGCCTTGACGATAGTGTTACGACGTAAATCATACCTCCTATTGTCCGTCAATGGATATAAGTGCAAAAAACCCGCACGCCTTGACTGTTGTGCTAATGCCAATGCAGATGCCACTATACATTCCAACAAATTATCAAACCGTGTTAAGATTTTGTAACGAATCACGTATAAAAAATATAACCGGCACCGGGGAAATACCGACACTGTTTGTTTTCATCTAAAACTTCAATTACTAGTGGATAATATGGTAGTGCGCGCTTGGCCAAACCGGTACACTCACTGTCAAGCTTGTTTGTAAGCGTCGTTACATAAAGTCAGGCCATACTCACTGGTTTGTTTACGCTCAACGAGATGATTGCACCAATTTGCCCCTCTAGCTCTGGCCTGGCACGTTCCACGTCCAGTCCTCACAAGCCGTCGTCAATAAATACAAAATAGCTGACGTGTGATGCGTGTGCGCCCGCCGTCAGCCACTGCGGAACTCGTTAGGACGCCGATCGGCGATCGAGCAAGGCTTATATGTATCTATACATGTCTAGAATATTTATCATCATATAAGTACATTGTGTCGACCAAGTCACGACTGGACTCGCGGGCGCGGGGTCGTGGGTTTCCCGCCGCGTATACTGGCTTCGTTGATTGCCTTCGCTATCGCTCATCCTAATGTTTTCAAAACAATAATTACCTAACTTCGTTTACTATCTGTAATGATGAGTCAATTAGGTTTATCCAATAAATTGGCCCACCATTTGTCAATTAGGAAGCTATGGAAGTACCGAATTTTCCTTTTTACTTTAAGTTTTTACTGATTTAAGTAGGTATTAAATTTCAGTCAATTTTTTACAGTTACGAGTATATTTCAAAATGTGACAATTGGCTGATGAGATTTGCTACCAGTAAGATAAATAAAATAAATACAAAACAATATTACTTTATCAGTGTATGACTTCATATTACGAAGAAAATAAGTCAATAGGGTCACACAGGTTGTTTTCTTACGACTAAAATAAGAAGATATCAAATAAATACCTAACTAATTATCTCTGTACAGCACCTACCTATACTTAAAAGACCAGAGTATGGACACTATGGACCGACATAGCTCGTAGAGTTAGTAAGCTGAAGTGGCAATAGGCAGGCCACATCGCCCGAAGAGCCGATAACCGCTGGGGAAGAAAGTTTCTCGAGTGGCGACCACGTACTGGAAAGCGCCGAGCGGGACGACCTCCCACCAGGTGGACCGACGACCTGGTCAGAGTCGCTGGGCGCCGCTGGATGTAAGCGGCCCAGAACCGTTCGAAGTGGAAATCAATGGGGGGGCCTATGTTCAGCAGTGGACATCGAATGGGCTGATATGATGATGATATGATGGACACTATGACAATCAATCCCTTCAATCCTCTGTTTTTGTGGTGTATAGATAACAATACACCACAAAAACTTTTCAGTAGGTAGTAGGTACCTACTCCTTCCTAACTTTGGTCATACAATAAGTACCTATCAATTTCTAATGAATCTTACAAAACGGTGAAATAATAGTAGGTATCTACTACGCCGTGAAATCGATGCTAGGTGCCGTGCGTGACAAAGAAGCCGGATTCGAATCCTAAAATGAGCATGAGCTTTCGGTGAAGGAAAGCATCGTGAGCGTATCGTAGCGCTGAGGGAAAACCGGGGAGCGGGGAGCTCGTGCCACATCCCAATGATCCGAAGTAGGAACGTCCGACTGAATCGTTGTGTGGATCGACGTGACTCAAGAATATAAGGATGAGCTCCACATTGGTGGCGAGCGGTAATGTGTGATGGTACAAAGGTGATGATGATGTGGTGGTTAGAAATACTACGTTGAGGTACGTATAGAATTACCATTCTACACGTATAGGTATTTAAAATTGCTGATTATGAGCATGAGTTCGGTCTGATGCAACTGCATAAAGCAAGGGTCAAAACAAAAAGATTTTTTTTTAAATATTCTGGAGGTTTTCATAAACACATTTCGTTATGTTTAAAAAATCTTGCATTGCCATATTGCGTGAAATGGCTTTACATTAAATAGAAACACCAAATCAAACGATTTAAATGAAAGCTAGGGAACCCTATTTAAATATATAGAGGTACCTACCTACTAAACGTCTACGTTTGGTTGGATTGGATTCATAACAATTTGTCACTAGATGTTTTTATCTTTTTAAAAGCAACAAAGTTAATTATAAATCCCAACAGGTTTTACGTATCGAATTATCTTTTAGTGCTACGACCTTTCTTATGCTTATATGATACATAACTGTACCTAAAATGAAATATTTTATCACTCAACATCAAGTTCGACAGATTATTTGGTGGCAACGCTAAATCTAGTTATATACACGCATAATTTTTTTTTTAAATAGAAATACACTGTAAAAATATTATTCGAGCTGTTTGTCAGCCACCTCCCCAGACAGTGCCAGAGATCAGGGAAGCTGCTATTCAAGAATGGGACAGGTTACCGCAAGAAATGCTGGATAACTTGATCCTCAGCATGCCCTGGAGGATCTCCGCATGTGTGCGAGCCAGGGGAGGAGTAATATTGTATTAAATAAAAACCTTCTATTAATAAATTGTGGCATAAGTTTGGTTAACGATCTTTTTATTTCTATCAAATTTCTGTTACAATTACATTAGGATTGAATTAACTACGCAATTTTTGTTATTATAAAAATAGACTATTTTTAATTTCAACCAGTGTATTTCTATTTAAAAAAAGATATAACGCAAAAATGCTTTCTTGATAAAGTTGAATTTTAAAAATATATCAGGTTTAGCTAGTGATCATATTTTTTTTTTATGTGATAATATCAATGTTTCTAACACCTTTTAATATTGTGCTATTCTCAGAAACGGCTAATCCTATTGCAATGGTACTTTCACAGGAAGGTTCAGTATTCTCTTAGGCATAGCTTAGTGAAAGTCCCATCATATTCATAATCAGATTAGCCGCTCCGTTTGGCCAATATTAACAAGTGTCAGAAACAAATTCTCGGCGGGGCGGCCGCACGCAGTGTAGTTTATCAAGAGTTTATAATATAAAAAATTTACTTATGTACATCATTTTAGCGTACCTAAGTTATTTAAGTAGGTAGGCATATAAAGAAGTAGGATACAACTACCGAAACATGACCGAAACCAATTAAATTACGATAAATATTACAGATACAATTCACAGAATTGTAACAGGAAAGTTTACAAAGCACATGTTTGTGTTGATGATTTGAATCATAACTACTGGAATCTATCTATTTACTTCGTAAGTATCTACATACGTACAAGTCAGGATCTCCTGCCTATGTCAATGTACGAAAACTACGAAACTATAAAACCCGAACGAAGCGCACCGAAGATTTTAGCTACTTCTATAATAAAACCAGTTTTATACAAACGGGTCTCTACAGATAGAAGTTGTTATGTATTTTTCTTTACACCATTAACTTCAGAAATTGATAAACGCTAAGATTATGGCTCAAATTGGTCTTTTGATTGGCCAGAATAAAATAAAACATTAGTTGGCTTTTGGTAGGTAGATTGCTTTGTTATCGGCCAGATTGCGTAGACTTCCCACATCTAGATGTGATGTGATTTGCCTGCGGTATACTGTAAGGTGGTAATAGCCCAGTCGAGCTGCTCTTTGAGCGACTTAAAAGGAAAGGATGGCTGCAAGAAATTTGAAAAATAGGTTTTTAACATATCTATTGCTGTCGCGCTGTGCCCGAGCTATCCCGCCCTAGAGCGATAGAGAAAACTACAGCTTGGACCGATTATAGCTACCTATTGAAATTAGACGAAATCGCTATTTCGAAATCCACGGTTTTCTCCTCCAAAACTGGATAGATTTAAAAAAAAACTCAAAATCATAATACAAAGGGCTTTGGCTATGTCTGTCGGTTATCTTTGTTTTTTTATATTCGTCAAATTTGTTCGCTGGACGTCTGATAAGGGCGTTAAAAATGGTAAGTTTTTGTGAATTTAGAATTTGTGGCTTCTAATTCTTAAAATAATTAATTTATGGAGAAGAATACAACTGAGGGACATACAGATTGCATGGTAAAATAATCAGTGTCATTATCCAGAGAGGAAACTGAGGATTATGTTTGTATGGAACAATCGCCACCAGCATTTCCTCATAACGCTGCGCCCTACTTATAATCTATATTCATCAGTGATACGTTACCATAGTATATAAGTCAATGATATTTATGTATGTGGTCTCCTACCAGTCATAGCAAAATTGCACAGCAATGTTGAATTACAGAGCCACAAATTATAGGCTTTTTTGTATTAAGTATTTTATTATTGCACGAAACCCTCCGTAATGACTCAACCACTTAACCAGTTTTTAGCTAAGATCCCTACGAGTAGGTATTTAAATCTTGAATAATTTTTATATCGTTTATAAAACTGATTTTTTATCGAAGAAGAAACTTGGCCTTATCTCATATGTACCAATACCACCAATACGAACAACTTAAAACAAAAAAAATAAATTGTCATACTGCTTACGTTGACAATGCGTAAAGTAAGGGATGCGTTAAGACAGTAGATATTATATATTTAATCTTAACCGATTATGAGAAAAATATTGTGTGATTCCTTTTTTTCCAAGCTTCCCAGGATAGTACCAGCCGACTGCCTAGCTACTTTTTGTGCAAAATTCCTTAACGAAATTAATAGCAATGTTACTTCGGGATAAATTGCGTACCACATTACTATTCGTGTTGTAACAACAACCATTTGATGTAACAAAATAACTAATCAAATCCTTACATTACAACGTATAAACATGGTAACTAAGCCTTTTAGAACAATGATCAAAACTTGAGTGAAGTCTAGAATAATTTTAACTGAAAATAAACCTTGCGTAATATTAGGATTAGTAAGATTCCTTTAATCTTATGTTAAACTTTGATTGAAGTTCTAAACACGGACCTAAGACCACTATCTAGGTGATAATTACTACGAAATACGCCGTAAAGAGCTCCCCTAAACACTTATATCAGAACAAAAATTTATTTGGAATACGAGGGTCACTGAGGAACAAGAAAGAAAATAAAAATAAAAGTTCTGCAAACAGTACCCTGCGTGTTTTTATAATTTGAAAATAGTTAACTACAATTTTAAGTTTGTACGGCGCCCTCTCCACGCGACTTCAACTCGCACATGTTCAGTTTTTCAATAATACCAAGAAAGGGGAATTGGAGTGCCTTTGAGTACCCTTACCTTGGTAAAGTAATTGATACTCGCTACTGAATGAACTACTGTGATAACAAAACTATCCACTAGAGGCGCTGCTTAAATTGACATACAAATGTTTACCGTAATCGCTAGTAATGGATTGAATTATCAGAGCAAAGTCATGGTAGGGGTACTATAGTCATTGGAGTGGAAAGTTATAATGTAGACTTCTAACCAAGTTCATAAAATATGTTTATTTTATATTATTAGAATCTTATATAGGTAGTAAACATTGATATCTATAGACTGAGTCAAACTTATTGGCGGCTGATAGAAGGCGCGGAACGCTGTGCAGTAGCTAAAACGAAGATCTGCAGTACATTTGAGATGACTGTACCTGCACAAAGCCAGCTCGCAGCGCACTTCACAGCAGTCAATGAGTTTGGTTCAGATTCTACTATTAATTAAGCAACACTTTTTAGCAATTAACTACTCGGCAACAACAAAGCATAAATCAGTAGGTATCGTATGGCATGAAACCTTTACAACTATTACTATGGCATAAGCATTTCTTTCTAACAACATTTTCAGATACATCTAAATTACCTATTTTATGGTCACCATAGTGAAAAGTAATTTCTGTTTTAGGTAGTATATCTTTACATGCAAATATGGCAATTTTTGGTATGGGTGTATTACACCTCACAGGTGTAATTAAGCAGTTTGGTTCACAGCTATGATTTATGTATCTACCTATGTTACCAAATTGACTTGGGTCCACAAAAGTTTGAACAGTATTACCATGAGTGTGTTCATTAAGACAGAATATATAATTCATTTTCCCATTCAACATATTGTATTGCTGTCTCATCCTTGCCTGTGATTTTGTTATCAGTTCTCCTGCATACTCACAAATGAATGTTCCTTTTTGGACAAAATGTTCAGTATAAAGCCCTAAGCCTTTATGATTTTCCTCACAAGTACTTACAATCAATCCATTGATTGGACCTTGTTGTACAAAACGATTCCCACAATTTTGCGAACATGTGCAATTATCATTGCATTCTATTATCGGGAATGTATCCTCATTTGGATTTTTTGTAGTGTAGCTATCACCAGCTGATTTTTTAAGACATTTACATGACTCATGTCTACAAACAATATCACATGAACAGTGTTCAACGAGTTGAGAGTTGAAATTGTTTATGAGTTCCATATACTCTGTGCTGTTTTCTACAGGACCCGGTATACTCTCTACTGTATAAATCACTGCAGTATCAATATGAGTATAATTATCATTCATTTTATACTAAGTAGGTCAGCAACTCTACAGTGAATAATTTGTGTGACAATTCATAATTTCTATCTTACTTTCTGAAATTCAGTTTCTGTAAAAATCATCCTCCTTCACTTTAACCATGTATTGAATCTTCACCTGCAAATGTTCTAAAAATATTAGGTATACTGTTTTAAAAAGACTATAAAAATTCAGGTAATTATGATGTTTTTTATTTAATTATAAAATCAACGAAATACAATCAGAGCAACTACTTCTGTACCTATATAGGGTACATTCCGAAATGGATAATATCGATCACAGCGATCACAGCAATAATTTGCGTACCGAATTAGATATCACGCTTATGACAGCTGAGTAGAGGTGGGTAGCTATTCTAATAACTAGCCAAAAAACGGCTAGACATAAAATAGCCACGGCTATGTTATCTGTCAACAAGATAATTGGCTATTGGCTACTGGGTGGCTACTGTCTACAAGATGGCTACTGGCTACGCTAGCTAGAAAGAATGAGGAGTTTTCTTACCTGCCTAACTGTTGATAATTCGAACCAATTTGAACCTTAAGTACACGTATTGACAAGTATTTTGACCATAGAGGTATCATAAGAAATTCTCCTCATTACGAGAACTTTACGTCACACACAGCGGGTAGCCGCCTAGCCGCCACAGGTCTCTAGCCGCCACTAGCTGGCCGGCTAGCCAAAGCCATTCTAGCCGCCACTAGCCGGTAGCTGGCCGGCTAGCCAAAGCCAATCTAGCCGAGTAGCCGGTAGCTGTGAGTACGTGCGTGTAGTCAAATAGCCAAATAGCCAAAATAGCTGACTAACTAGCTGGCTTTTACACCACATATAGCCGGCTAGCTAAGCTATTGAAATTTCGGCTAGTTACCCATCGCTACAGCTGAGAACTATCAACAATTCGAAACGCCCGTTATGGCGCTCACAGTATTCAAAACAGAACATTTGAGAATATAATTAAAATCTGAATTATCTATGCACTAGGACTCCTTATATCTTTTATAAGTTGACTCGCAAAAAGGAATATCTGCTTTTTTTATTATTTTTCTCTCATAAAATCATAAAAAGTATCTTTGCCAAATAGAAACCCAAGAATCTTATTAGATTTTGTCGTCACTTTTGAAAGCGCTCACGGTGATATCAGTTTAGGGCATGGTCGGTGTGAGCGCAAGATGGCGGATGTCATGACGTCATCTATGACGTTTCACGGGACATCGTTAACTGTCATTATTCAATTCGGTACGGGTTTAAGCACGCTCAAATCGATTACAGCGGTAATTCGGAATGCAGCCCTATTTTCATGCTTCTTTCTTTTTTTTTTTTTGGCGTCACACGGCTTGTATATTTTGCCATTTTCCAGTTATATTATAAGTTCTAGTCACAATAGATCACGTTCACATTTCCTCAGTCAGTCACTGTCCATAAAAGTCATGTTTTAGTACAATGGTGGTTGTACTAAAACTTATCACGGACTTTTTGAGACAACTTGTAAAGTCACGATACACATAATTAATTTCATTTCACTTCACTGGTGCACATGGATTGATCTTTATTGGATAAAATACCACCGTTAATATGCAATAAAACTCAAAATACACGAATTTATGAAAATAAAAATGAAAATGCTACGTCACTCTGCAAGTTCCCGCCAAAAAGTCCCAAGTTGTATAATTTTTTTTTTTTAATTTGTTCTTGACCTTGGAACAAAGTCCTTCAGTCGCATACATTTTATTTATAATATCACTTTAATATAGTCCGCACATTCACTTTCACATAGTCCACATGTTCAGTCACCGTCTAGTCATGTTTTAGTAAAATGGTGGTCATTGTACTAAAACCCATAAAACCAAGTTGTTTAATAGAGGTCAGTGATACCAACCCATAAATTAATTAATTACCGTAGAATTTGCGAAAAGCCGTAGAATCTGCTACGGCCACAGGGATGCAGCCGTAGGCTGTGGATTTTGTGATTTATTGGCCTGAAAGCCGTAGAACATGGTAATTGCCGTAGCATTGGCAACACTGATACTAACTTAATCATTCGATTATTCCAATCTATCAAATAATTCGAATGATTCCAAATAAGTAATACTAATAATTAGTGGTTAAATAAATCATGGTATAATCTTCATCCTTTGTAGGCTAGAAAAAATCATCAGAATCGGTTTAGTTCCAGAGATTTCTCGAACCAACAAACAATCTAGCATTGTATATTATATAAGTTATCTTCTGCAGTTTTTCCCGCGATCCCGGGATAAAGTAGCCTATAACACTCGGGTATAATGTACCTAGAGTCTGACCTTTGAGTATATAGCTTGGAGTACGCAAGCGCCAATTCTAGTACTGAATTCTTTCTGCCAGTTTTAGCGGGAGGCGAGGTAAACACGCACAGCACACATTTTCTTACTCACGCACACTCATGCAGAAAGTTGAGCCATCTCTATAAACGCACACACAAATAAAAGCTGACACACAAACACAAAACAAGCACACAAATAAAGAATCACTGTGTTGCGCTATGGTTACGCCTTTGTTTAGATGCACACTAGCTCAAAAAGCTAGAGATGGGGTGTTGTTAAGGACCGATAAAATGAATGATACTAAATGAATGGAATGGAGATTGTACAATGTTATTTATATCTCCCTACATTAATAGCTTATAATCCTATACTAATATACGTTTTTTTTTTTTTGTTTGTTTAAACGCGCTATCTCTGGAACTAGCAGTCGGATTCGAAAAATTCTTTCAATACTAGGAAGCTACATTATCCCCGATTGTTATATACGTTATCCCGGGAACGCGGGTGAAACCGTAGCTCTCACTCTCATTCCCGGTGTAAAAAGTAGCATATGTGTAGCTTCTCCACACCATAAGCTATCTGCTTGCCAAATTAAATCGCGATCGGTTCAGAGGTTTAGACCACGCATTTCTCTGAAACTGTTTATCGGATTGTGACTTCAACTTAGGGAACAGTGCAAGTTTCATTAAAATCAGTTCAGTAGTTTTCAAAATATGGATTAATATGTAAGTATTACTACCTGGCTTATTGATATGAGCTACGGGTGTGGTGTCAAAAGGAAACCATCTCAATACCTTGGACAAATTCTAGTGCATGTAAATTCGATACGAGCTACTGCAGTGGACTATGATTACTCAATGGTAAACTGGATGGAGTCTACACTACACTTATCAATCAAGAAAAATACAAAAATCTTAAATATTTATTTATTAAGAAAACCAACAGCGGTACACTGTTGTGTACCGCTGTTGGTTTTCTTACTTACTTACTTACTTATTAGAAAAAAATATTACTTTTTTTAATGAAATAAATGAAAATAAAATAAATTTATTTACATGAATATGGTAGGAGTAGTGTATGTAATGTCTTGGAGTAGTAAGTACATACCACTTTGATAGCAAACAAGTATTACAACAACAATAATTGAAAACTGTTATATAAAAAACTTAAACGGACTTCATAGTACACTAAGAAGTAATCAAATCCCGATCTGATGACAATGAGACCAAACGGGAAATGTATCCTTCCAAACAAAAGAAGAATTTTCCAAATCGGTTAATAAATGACGAAGTTATGAAGTAACAAACATTACAAAAAAATACAAGCGAATTGAGAACCTCCGCCTTTTTTTGAAGTCGGTTAAAAATATATTAGTTTTAACTAAAATTAAGTCAATAAATGCTTGCAACGAAATCTTTAAATAATTACAACAAAATTATTAATTACCAACAAATATTCCAGTTTATACTTCTAAAAACTAAAAATGACTAAATGAAAAAGTTAAATCAGCAGAAGAGCACGTGTTTCATATAACAATACCTATTCTACCAAATTGTACGGTCCGTCCGTCAGTCTGTCTGTCTGTCAGTGGACTGTGTCTCATGAACCGTTATAGGTACACCGTTGACATTTTCACATAATGTGTATTTCTATTGCCGCTATAACCACAAATAATAAAAATGAAATAAAATTAAAGGGTCACATTTGATAATCTTTTAGGGCTTTATACACAAATATACAACATTTTGTAGGTGTATGTCTGTATGTTTGTTGACGCATATATCCGAAACTATTAATCGAATTGTGACTATTTTTTTATTCTATGTCTATTTTTATCTGTTATACAAGTAATTTATTTTAATATTAATATGAACAAAAAAATAATTTGTTTTAATTAGTAGGGGTATCTACGTACACATGAAGTAGGTACTACTCATTACTCTATGATCTCAATCATTCACTCAAATGGTCTCAGCTATGTCCCCGCACTACGCAAATCGCTCCTTGTACTACGTCTTAGCTACCATCGTACCACCGTATTTTCAGTCGTTTACTTGTCGTAATTAATATTATTTTATTTCGAGATAACACTAAAATACAAACATATTGGTTCGGTATAATACTCACAAATGATAGGAAACGCCATGTTCTCGCAGATTTGACGTGGCAGATCGCCTTTTGCATGAGTAAACAGCACAATTTACCAGGCTAAATATCAGATCAATTATAACCGTTTTACACATTTTGGAATTTTCTAGATCATTCTAGAACTTTCTCGAACATTTTAAATCGCTTCTAATAAATTGCACTCATTTAAGAATTTTCTAGAACTTTCTCGAACATTCTAAATCGATCATAACAAATTTCACTCATTTTGGATTTTTCCAGATCATTCGGAATTTTTTTGGAACTTTCTCGATCATTCTAAATCGATCGTAATAAATTGCACCCATTTTAGAACTTTCCAGATCATTCGGAAAATTTCTAGAACTTTCTCGATCATAATAAATTGCACTCATTTTGGAACTTCCCAGATCATTCGGAAAATTTCTAGAACGTTCTCGAACATTCTAACTCGATAATAACAGTTTTGGGACATATTGGAACTTTCTAGATGAAGCCAGAAATTTGTAGAACTTTCTCAAACATTCTATATCGATTTTAATAGTTTGCATTCATTCTAGAATTTTCTAGATCATTCCAGATATTTGTTGAACTTTCTAGAACACTCCAACATTCTCAATCATTCTAAAACGATCATAATAAATTGCACTCATTTTGGAACTTTCTAAATCATTCTGGAAATTTCTAGAACGTTCTCGAACATTCTAACTCGATAATAACAGTTTTGGACATTTTGGAACTTTCTAGATGAAGCCATAAATTTGTAGAACTTTCTCAAACATTCTATATCGATTATAATAGTTTGCATTCATTCTAGAATTTTTTAGATCATTCCAGATATTTGTTGAACTTTCTAGAACACTCCAGATAAATTATAACCGTTTTACTCATTTTCTCTTCCTGTAAAAAAAAATTAACTCCCAAATCAATGGCCGTCAAAGTAAAACTAAACCTGGCCACCCGGATAAGTTTGTGGGACTATACGAAGGAGATTACAAATCAATTTATTTATTTTGATTTCCCTACTCAAAGGCTGCCAACGGAACCCTAATACTAAGCGTCCGCTGCCTGTCCGTCTGTCTGACAGTGAGGTTCTCATGAACCGTAATAGGTAGACAGTTGAAATTTTCACAAAATGTGTATATAACAAATAATACTTATCACGAAATAATACGATTTATTTGACGCATTCTGTGTGTGAACCCAGGATATATATTATTATAATTTTATGTCAAATTTTAAATAATTTTTTTATAGAACTCAAATAATAATTTCCCAAAAGCCGGGTAAAAATAATTATATGGTAACACCAGTTCTATAACTGTTTAAAAATCGTATAACAACATATAGCTCATTCTCTATCTCAAACCGGCACGACAAAACGGGCTCTAAGGTATCTTCACTCTACGATCCATACATAAAAGTCATGTGTACTAAAAGTATTCACGGACATTACTTTTTGAACTCAATATAGATACACGAATTTATGAAAATAAAACGAAAACGCAATGTCACTCTGTAAGTTCCCGCCAAAAAGACAATTATTGCTATTTTATAAAATGCGACTCTATTTTATGTGTTGCCAATGTTTTATTTCTTTCGTTCGGTCGTTCGGTTCGATTCGATTCGATTAATTTCGATTCTATCAAATCAACCTCCCTCCGTAGCCGAGCCGCGCAGGCGCAGCGCAACGTCCTACGTGACGTAATTGTCCATTCATACTTTTTATTCATTCAGCAAAGAAGTGGCAAAGAAGTTTGTCAAAACATTTTCATGATCATGTGTTGTGTAATTCGAATTAAACATAAAGATTGTGATACGTACGTGTACAATATACGTCATTATATTGCAATCAAGGAATAATTTTTGTGTAGTTCGACCTAAAGTGCATTCATTCATATTAAAGTGCATGTTGTTGAGCACATGCGCAATGCAAGCGTGAGCCCATTCGATTTCATGTGTTTTCATTATGCCTATCCAAAACATCGACGAAAATGTGGATTTCTAAAGTGAATTTAGTGTTATAAGTGTTTGGATTTCAATCAGCCAGCAAACTCGAAAACAGGCTCAAGTAGAACATTACGACACTCCGGAAGTGGCGGGACAAGCCGGCCGAACGGGCTCGTTCCGAAAGAGATAACAGCGGATGAAAGAGATAAACAGTTATGGATTTAACATGGCGGACGATACGCGTAAAGTGCGAGTTGAAGAAAGATTGAAAATAAAGATCGGTATGTAATGTTTTTCTTGTTTATTCTCGTGTTATAAGTAAATTTAATAGTAAAATGATTTTAGTTAGGTATCGTGAAGCGATCGTGGCTCATTCGAAGTGTGTAGGACATTGTTGTCATTGTGATGAACAGGTGGTACCAAAGATCTCTCAAGTTTTCTAAGCCAGATGTGAATGAATATTGGTAAAAGAGTTAATTAAGTGGCTGTTCTGGGTGTGTGTGCAGGTGTCGCAGCACATGTAGTGTATTGCACGCACTTTTAGGCCACTATTTCTTTGTTTTCGTCTTGTGCTGTTTTGACATTTCATGTACGGTTTATGAATGAAATTGAATTGCTGTGAACACAATGAATATCGTGCCTAGATCATATTAGTTTAGATATAACATTGTACTCTCGTTGTATAACTCATGATAATTTGGTTACCTAGAGCTATTGTTATGAGAACCAATGATTTTACTAATTTTCAGTAACTCTTCCTTTTGCGATAATTGCTTGTTTACAAGTCATATCCTATGCAACAAGTGTCTAGTCAAATGAAAAATATATGCCCTTTACAAAGTTTTATCACAAACAAATACCAAATCTAATCCAAACAGAATATGAACCCATTATGATTAAATATAGAAAGGTTCAAATATATAGTTATACATATAAATCTATTGTTTTTTGGACTGTACAGAGATTTTATGAAGAAAGTATCTATGACAATTGTAAAAGAGATAACCATATACGCCGAGATAAATAAAGTCAGCTTGGATCTACTCTGGATACAGATATTTCTATAATACCTTTCTCAATAATATTGCATCGGCTTGTGTGAAAGAGTTTTGTTTTATTTCTGTATATAAGTCAGAGCTCAACTTTATCCAGTTACATTGCAATTAAACAAACCCTTGAACCCCCTGAGTGACTATGAAAACAGCATCATTATCCATACAGTGGATCCTGAGTTATTCTTCACCAATATAACTAAAAGGAAAGTTTATGTTATTTCTTTTTTATACTCAGTCATATAGTTATGTTTATATGCTACAAGCCAAAGCCTTAAAATCAACGGAGAATACCTAACAAACTTAAGTTTTGCTGATGATATCATTCTTTTTGCTAAGACTTCCCAGGATTAAAAAGAATGCTCACAGCCTGGACACTTAAAGCTGAGAAGTTGGTCTTGCTATACAGACACTTAAAACTAAATTAATGACCAACAAAGAGTAAGAAACAGTTAAATTAAACAATACCAGACTAGTATATATATAGAAGAGTACTTCGGCCAAGTAATCTCAAGAAAAAACATATCTAACAAAGAATAGGAAATGCCTGGATACAATAATAGTCATTCAAGTATATAATAAACAATAAGAAAATGAGTACTACTGTGAAATGAAAACTTTTCAATACTTGCATTCTATGCATACTAACTTATGGGTGCCAAACATGGGCTCACCAAAGCTCATCTCACTTAACTATAAATATACCAAAACAGTATTGAGAGGAGTATGATGGGGAAGAGAAGAACTGAAAAAACTAAGCTCAGCACCATCAGGAAAGCAACAAAAACGCAAGATGCAGCACTAAAAACAAGGCTCTTGAAATTGTGATGGGCTGGCCACGCAGTCCATGGAATAGACAAATGGAGTAAGACTAATAGCACCTGATACCCCAGAGAAGGGAAGTCTGGGAAGACAGATAGTGACAAAATCACAGCAATGGTGGGTAGAACCTGGTCTAGAATTGCACATGATAAAATAAAACAGTTGCGAGGATATCTTTTTGCCAAAGGGCCACCAATTAGTTAATTGAGCTTGTAAAAGATGGAAACTGGAATAAAATGCTTATTAAAAAGTAATCTGATGAGGTTCTAGTCAATAAATAAATGCTAAGAGGCACACATCTATTGCATTTTATAGTACAGACAGACAAGTTTTTTTTATAGATAAATAATATACTAGTAAATAATGTAAAATGGTTGAAATAATATTCACCTATACCAAGTTAAAGTTGTTAATACTTACAAATTGCTATGGATAAATTTGTTGTTGAAAAAAAACATCCCATCAAAAACATTTTCATGTAAAATGTTGTCAAGACAGGACCATATGGCTCGCACTGTCAAAAAGTTATCAGATCTCATGTAGAGCCAAGCCTATAACTCTACACGCTCTAACTCACCAAGCCCTAACTTTACAAACTGTACACACCGTAGTCAAAATATGTGGCTTGGCTTTTTCGCTACTACAAGAACTATTGTATTACAGAAAAATAATTAACAGTAAATACATTTTTCACCTTACGTCTATGTGACGGTAGTGAAACAGCCAAGCCACTTATTTTGACTATGGTGTGTAGAGTTTATGAAGTATATATAAGGTCCTAATAAATTAGTGAACTTTCTCTTGAGGGATGAATGTATAGGTAATTAGTAATCAAAAATAATATTAGAAAAAATATCCCAGGGTTTTTTTTTTTCTTTGACTTGTATGGAGAGTCTCTATGTCATTACTACGTCTCTACATTCATCCCTCGAGAGGAAGTTCACTAATTTATTAGGACCTTATATACTCCCCAGATAAAAATAAATACATTTCGTAAATGAATTATATCATGACATTGCTCATTTATAATTTGCTGTCATGTCTTAGTTGTTAATCAGATGCCAAATTCTCAAGTTAAATTATAGTCTTCTAATAGTAAAATTCAATAGTAATGCTTATTAGTCGTAACTCGTTTTATTTATAAAAAGTCCGTCTCCCTCCAACGGCCCTGAGCCGAGGTTCGGTTCCAACTGGAGCACCCTCAGGCGTAGTTACCTAAACATTACCCCGGTTGAGAGCTTGCTCGTCGATTTGTCCACGTAAGGGTGCTAAGTCTAAGGCCAAATCCTGGGCTGGCATCTTCTTGTCAATTAAAAAAAACACTAATGGTAAAAACTACCTTAAGCTGTTATTAAGGTCCCTAGATTTTTGTTTGGGTGAATTGATTCAGTACTTTCTGGTTAAATTATGGAGCTAAAACCTTTATTATGTGTTAGTTCAAAGTAGTTCAAACTATTGTGTTTTTTATTTTTCTATGAGGAAAATTATGGACTAAGCAATTTCTTTGTCAGTTAGGCTCATAACAATCATTTGAGGATCATCAGAAGACAGTATTTGTCTCGGGTGATCCATTTATCTGATGAAGTGGTATCTTCTCCATTAATTAACTCTTTTAAAAACAAAATGTTCTCAAGGACCAATAAATTTCCAAATTGTAGTATGAAGTGTGATGTGACTTTCAACACTGATTGATATAAAAATATAAACTACCAAGTTGCTTGTCTATATACAAATAAATGTTGGATAGATGACTTAAAAAAACAATAACAAGAAAGGGAGAATTTATTTTCAATAAAATTTAATAAAAAGGACTTAACTAATCGCTGCAAGTATACAGTAGGGACACAACGAATTTAATCCTACATTATTTATTTGATGTAATTCCAGCTAATAGGAAGATAATGTCGCCATTGACAACGTGATGATAAGAAATACCAGGTACCAAATCAAAACCATACTGCCATTTTTACATAAATATTTTTTTATCTATCGTTTTCCATTTCTACACATTACACACACATATTTTCTTCATATACATCACATATTATATTAACATAGCAAATGTTTTATAGTTGTATAGTTTTAGCCCACGTTCCCAAGTGATTTAATATTTTCCCAGGATAAAAAGTATCCTATATGTTAAGTAGTCGATTAATTATTCAGAATTTACATGAAACTAAATTGCAAAAAAGAGGATAACATAAAATTAAAAGAATTTAATTTAATTTTTTATAAAATTACAGTAGTTGAGTATCTGGTCTCATTCATCATTAACAAGTATTCAATAACAGCAAATAAATTCAAATTAGGTAGGTATACTGTCGTTTTTGGTTTGGGGAAAACATAATTATGATGATGACCCAACATCATGTGACATTATCACATGACACAAGCAAAGCAATGTGCAGAAGTATGAGTATGATTGATAGTATAGCGGCGCGGGCGCATAAATCCTTGATAACGTGAAGTGTGTCTGCTGCGATAAGGGTGCAGTATGCCTTCCGGAGCGCGACCCAAGACCCCTTCGGCTCTGGTACCGCCACTATCACATACAATGAAACTTACATTACTGAATTAGAGCCTTTCATTTCAAACAGCCTAACAACACTTCTGAAATCTAATAACCCATTAGATAATATCGTCCATAAATGATGAACATTTTGTTGCATTAATTGTATTAAGAAAAATGATTACAATGCATATTTGTCAATGCTATTAAAGTTGTTAGCTTACACCATGTACTCTTTTAGCATCCAAACTGTCTGTAATTGCAGAGCGACCAGGTTATTGTGTATTATGCATGTATTCCTTTACCTGCACATACGCTTATCTTCATTAAAGTGTGGGCGGCGCGTGGCGTCTCGTCGCGCAGTCGAGTCGCCCGCGCTGGTGCTGGCTGTGCCAGGCGCCTCAGTGCATCCGATAAACCGACCTTACGGCTAATGTTCATTGCTTATGGAACTTCCGTCGCGCCTGCGCCTTATCTACGCCGCCGTAGCGCACGTTTGTTCATACAAACACTTAGTCAACCTACCCAAAAGGGCAGCCGCTAATTGAATCTTATTATTTATTTTATGTACATGACTCAACAACGGTGTACCTGCCGGTAGCGCCTCTCGCATTAGCCCTGGCTCCCGACGAGCTCGGTTGCCCATTAGAAACTCAACAATTGTTATACACAAATGTAATATGAAGTTTGTTTTTGTAAAGCACTACATTAACGTGTGCATGTGAGTCACGCTCGTAACTCAAGTACCTATCGTGTCTTATTTCTTGTGCATACAGAAGTTTCCGATTAGCAGTGTATTTACCTTCTGTCTCCTGTCTCAGTAGTTATCAGCTATTATTTACGTCGGATATCGAGTTATATTAGCCAATAGGCATTGAATCATTTGTAATAAACGTAATAGGCATTGAATTATGGTAATAGATTATTATATTTTAATGTAATTCATACTCCTGCTTACTAAGTACCTACGTTGACTAACTAATACAAATTACATATTTCATATCATCATCATCATCATCAGCCTATAATGTCCCACTACTGAGCACAGGCCTACTTTCACAAATGAAGGTGAAAGGGAATGGGCAATACTCCACCACGCGTGCCCACTGCGGATCGGTGGAGGTAGGCTAGTGGTCAACCTACTGTTGGAATTTTTCAGGCCGCCTAGGAGGCTCCAACTAGCTTAACGAAGATCACAATTAAGTGATAACCGGGACCAACGGCTTTACGTGCCTTCCGAAGCACGGAAGCGCTCGATTTGAAATACCACTAGGCGGTCACCCATCCAGGTACCGACCACGACAGGCGTAGCGTTAACTTTGCCGATCGATTGAGAACGGCTAATCATGCTACACCCCGAGCGCTTCGCATATTTCATATACCTTGAACGAAACCCAAATAAAAAACCTCTATACTGAAACTACCTTACATTTCAACATCATGGAAAGATAAAGTAAACAACTCTTTGTACTTTAGTATAGTAGTATGGATTGTTTTATGTATACACATGTAATATGGATCTATGTCTGATTTTGTCTTGCCAAGCTGCCTACACGTAACTTTTTTCTGATCCAGTAATATTGAAGGCTGTATCCTACCTATCCTATAAGACAGGAGGGTCTATGCCGATTGCCGATACACGCTAGGCCGATCATCGTTTTGATATAGGTATTAATCAAAAGACTTCAACAACATTATATTTTTATTTATATTGGTTAATTATTAGGAATCGATAATTACACTCGATTTTTCGGGTAGACCCCGGGGCTAAGTGATTTGGTTGATCGTCAAAAATGCATCACTAATTAGGTAAACATTTTCCTTAAACAATAATCTTTTTTTTTAATATTTTTGGGTTTATCTGCCCAAATACGAAATCATAATCAAAACGTCGGTGTATGGCTCTTGTCTGTATACTCACGTCATTGACGTATGTGGATAAGTATTTTATAAATCTTAATATGCCCTAGTTTTTAAGGAAGTGTGCAAAGAAATAGTCCATACTCGAAAGTATATTTTCGCCTGCTATTACAGCATGAATGAATGTGTTGAGTCGCCACGCCACTGTCACATATTAGCGTTGATACTTATTTCTGGAACAGCTAGCTGTTGAGTGACAGAAATTGAGTGCGGGCGGGCGGGTGTGGGGCGTCGCGGCTTGTAGTTATCTACGCGACGCGGCTGAGGCGGCGGCGGCGGGCGGTGGCGGCGGCGGTGGTGAATGGGGCAAACCTAGCGTTTTTCATTCAGCGCACCCATTCATGGAAACTCGCCGTTCCGTTAATGAAAAACGCGCTATCGTCACCGTTATCGCCACCACGTGTGCGCCCGCTAATATAATATTTTCATTCAATTCAATACCTGCTCATCCTATCTATTGTTGTACTTATCAATTACTCATTGATAAGATTATAAATCACAAGGTGATCGGTATTGCGTGATATTTATCTCGAGAGGAATATTGTGGGGAAACATCGCTTGAATAGTTTTCAATGGTTTTTAGATTTTAGAGTTCCGAACCAAAAATCCTTTGGTGCTAATCCATCCGTCCGTCTGTCATAGGTCCTTAGGGTCGGTAAAGACGGCCGGCCACTATAGAAAATCGCGGTGATGGTATGTCCGTCTGTCGCAGCGGTATATTTCAGCACCTACAGTGCTATTGATTTGATATTTGGAATAGTTGTAAATATTGCTTACCCAATCTCAATGAAAATGAAAAAAAAAAATATTTTTTTTATTTTTTTTTGCAAAAAGGGGCTAAATGTGGGCCTGACATTTCAAAATTGAGCTACAAGTTTAAATGGGGTATCATATGAAATCGCTTCATTTGTACATTCCAAAACAGATGTTTTATTTTCTTTTACGTTGCGTAGTTTTTGGCTTTGATGAAAAATTACAAAAAAGAAATAGGTTCAATTCCCCGGTTCCCCCTTATCTTGTCCAAGAAATTATACGTCTAGCCCAGTAGCCTTATAGACTGTCGGCAACACATTGGTAATCTCCCTATTACCAATTGCAGATGGACCTGCTTATCCTAAACCAACAAAAACAAAAAACTATTAATTTACTGCTTTTGATTTCAATTTCAGCAGACTGTAAAAAAATAGTTTTAAATTTATAATCACAATCAGACAGGAAATAGTCTCGTGCCTTTTCGTTCAGCGACCTTTCAGCTGTTTCAGATCTATTCATTATTTTTACACTGAACGTGAGTTTAGATGTTTTATTATGTGTCAATTAGGTGTCAGCAAAAGTTTTTATCAATAGGTTCCATTTATCTTATAGGTATGATACCGTGAGAATATTGTTGAGTGATAATAGTAAGTTTAATGTTATCATATTTACCAACTTTTATTAATATTTTCTCGTATATCGAAATATGTTTTGTACATTATACCCAGTTATCTGCTTTCCTTCCATAGTAGGTACAAGCTCTGCTTAGTTTGGGATCAAATGACCGTGTGTGAGGAATAGTGTTGCCAGGTCCCGTGTGTCAAATTTCGGAACGTAAGGATAAAATAATCGGGATTTTGGGTTTCAAATCGGGACAGTAGTGAAAGTCTGAATTTGGTGAGAAAAAATGAAAGCTTAGTTATATTCACTATTCCTGTCAAAATTATCACATATAGTAAAGACTCATGAGGTTAGTGAAAAATCGGGACATTTGGCGTCCCGATCAAGGGTTAATCGGGACGTGTCACCAGACCCTGAAAATCGGGACGTCCCGCGCAAATCGGGACACCTGGCAACACTAGTGAGGAATGTCCCAGGATGCTGGCCAATAATTCCAATTTTAGTGTCTAGTATGTAAATTCTCCCCTGGTGTAACAGACGTGTATTCGTGTATAGACGGGCCAAATGCTTGGTTTCTAGGTGCCTAAGAATTAAAAAAGATAGATAGATAACTCTTTATTGTACACCAACAAATATAAATAAAAAAAAAAAAGTTCTTAATATTAAAATGACTGTACATACAATGGGCGGACTTATCGCTAAGAAGCGATTTCTTCCAGAAAAAGTATAGTGGTTAACTTTTAATTTCACTAGTATCTGCATCTGCAGGATTCTGTGTCATATTTTAGGAAGGCTGTATGCTTTTTTCATCACGATAAACGCAGTTGAAACCGCGGTGAACAGCTAGTGTTCAAGTGCAAATAGGTTAGGTACAACGATCATTATTCTCACAAAAGCAGCTATTTACTTTACATTAACAATCTTATGTCGGCTGTATTGCAAAAGTTCTCGTTTAAATCAAGTTATACTGTGTATTTTTGCAAAAACACCGAGTCGACTTCGCAACCCACCTGCGAAACGATCCAAGTTGGCCTGCCTATGTGGGTGCATGAGCGCTGCGTCTTACCTGCCCCACTGGAAATCACAGCCGTAGGTGTACGCATTACATAACTTATTAATTTGATATGAAATAGAATACCAGAACTATCAACTAATGAGAATAAAGTAATACTTGATAAATAAACAGCTACTTACGTATCGCGTGTAGTGTTTATAAATGACAATGTTGTTTGTACATTGTTCATTAGTTAGCAAAATGAGGCCTTATTCCGAGAACATACAGCAAAAACTACACGTTATGTGAGGCGGGGCTGTCGACCCACGACCGCGTACGCAGAATTAAATAATTGCATGAGCTGTTAGTTCCCGGGAATTGTGAGAAATAGGCTCGCGTTGCGTAAGTCCGGGAATTTGGATCTTCCTGCGCTGTCATTATACCGGGATTTATTATTGAACTAATATATTAACAACTTTAATAACACCGATTATTTACTTGATATTTAACTATAAGAGAATTAAAATATAACACTTTTGAAATCAATTAAGTAGATACCCTATCATGTGAGCGATGTGATAAAAGTAAAAACAAACAAATACATAAAGAGATCGATAGCAATCAGTAAGTTGCACAAATAGTTCCCATGGCTCAGTCCACGAGCGAAGATTGGCGGTATACTCTCGATTTCGAAACAATCGCACTACGCATACGAGGGAGCGTGTGGAAACCTCATAATGACAGCCATTGTGGTTAAATAGCTAGTACGTACGTAGATATTCGTTTCCTCAGTGGCATGGTTGATGGCACTATTCAAAGTTTCCCGTTTCTCTCCCACGATCCAGTTTGATGGCGTGTGTTACTGTCGTGTTGATGATGATGACTGTTGTTTTTGCATCAGCAATTATGTACAGTTTGTTGCGAGTTTCTCTCGACAGTCCAATTACGACGAATTTGTGAGAGTCCGCGGTCCCGGGAAGGTCTCTCCTTTGTTTTGGTGCCCTAACTATCGCAACTATAATCTTGCATCAATTTATGATAATTACGCACGTAATAATTGAGCAAGTAATTTGCCTTAGGAAACTTTTGTGAAAGTTAAACTGTTTATGGCTGATTTTATCATTAGTAAATGTGTAATCTAAGCAACGAATATAAAACGGTGTTTATATAGCACGGTATCGGTCACGGTCGCCACTTGTATTCGTATGTTTCGTTAAACCAGGAAATTGTTTTCATAACATTATTCCCCTATTAATAACATGGACGAGCATTACGTCACATTTGTAACGAGAACTATGCTAGTGACACGTCACATGTTTGATATTCCCTTGAAGAGATATTTAAATCACAGAACTTAAGAACTCATCATGAATTGGATAATGACGTAGGTAGGTGTCGGTCAACTGACATTTTATTCGTCACGACTGTTCTACCTATTACGACACTCGGCCATTAATCATTAGTCCCTTCAACGAGTAATTGCTTAAGTTATTATAATACTGTAGGAACTGTACTTGTATTGTATTTATTTAATATTAGTCAGCTGCACCCATTGCGTACACAATTTAGATCTATATCCATTTGAAAAGTTATTTATTACGATGTATTTATGTATTAACAGATTGAATATTAAAAACAACTTTAATAAAAAGTTATTTATGTAAGTGTATAACTTCGCAGTGAAATAACAATAGGGCGGGGATATAGCTACTGGAGTGGATGATACATTTATCGAACTTTTGAAAGACCAACCGAGGCATCCGACCGAGAAGAGTGGAAATAAGGAAAATGAGGGCTTTGCCCAGCAGTGGGACAGTATCTATCGGCTAATAATAAATTAATTCTCGACTAGATAGCTAATATCACCCACCAGGGACTGCTAGCCGGTTATTGTTATTTCACTGCGACATGAGATTCCCTCTACGAATCGACTATTCATAATTTCATACGCCATACAAATGTGGATTTTGAATAGATCTACTAGATACTACTATTGGTATCGTAAAGCTATTGCAAAACTTAATCAATTTCTATGGCCAAATTGACAATAGCTCAATGTAAGTAACCAATGTGGGAAATTCTAAAGAGCAGCAAGAAATAGTAAATCACAAGCTAGTTGCCATAAATGTGCCATAGAACCTTTTATAAAAGGTCACAGACATAGGCTCGTCGGTGAGCCCAGGCTCAGATAGTAGAACGAGGTGCTTACTGGCCGATGGTGGCCTTACCTTGCCTCTCCGTATATAGCGATATCCGGCGAGGTCGCTCGCACGTGTTGCGTAACACTGCCAATGCTCCTTCCTTTTTAAGTGTATCATTATTGAAGTCTAATCCAAAAAAAAAAATAAGTTAACGAGTACTTGAGCTCACGGTAATTGGATGAGTTCGTTAAACTTGTGGCCACGCATATCGCCAGTAAATTGATGTACTTAGGCTTCTGTATTAACCTTCCTAACCCAAACCATCTAGGTTTATTGTGGAATGTTTATTGCATTTGGCTATCGAAGGGAATTGTAAACTGGAAATAGGTTTGTAGGAAGCTCGCTCCTCATTTAAGAGGCCTTACCGCAAGCTAGCTCCATACCAAACGAAGTATCTATGTCATATAGGAATGTGGAAATTAGATTAACGTTAAGCTGTAAGTTTCAAAATAACAAGGGCTTTTGGGGATTTTTACTTGCCAGGGACTCAGGATATACATAATGTAGTCCCAATATCTACATTCTACTATAGATAGCAGCAATAATACTTAATATATCGAACCCGGACGCGGATAGGCTTCGATAAAATCCTCTTAATACCTTTTTATTCCCAGCGGATTTCATATGTCCGTTTTGGTTTGATTGATGGTGGATAGATATTCTTGCTGAGTAGAGCGCCTTTCTATCTCAGCAAGAATAGAAGAGGTAGTTATCTCAAAAATAACTTATCTCTACATCCGGGCTGATGCCGAGAAATGTAGATTTGGAGGAGCAGCAAGCAACTCGCTAACATAACTAACTGTCCCGTAAAATCTGCATCAACCAACATAAGTTCAAATTGCGAGACTCGAGACCAGCATAAAATCTTCACAAAATAAACTATAAAAACAATTGCGTTTACAACAATTAAATGTCATGTGCAACTGATACTGTCAAACGAGATAAAAGATTACGTTTGCAAAAGATTTCATCGCTTGCAGTCTGCTCTATTGTCTCAGAAGGCTGTATATCGCATCATCCATTGTAATGTATTCAAATATGTAAGCTATGACGACACAGTTGCCAAAAAGGAGAGCAGTGTTTGATGGCGCATGCAATGAGAGATTATTCGGTTGACACTGAATTATATTGCTAGCTCTGCACGTTTTCTTGTCGCCAATTACGTTGACATAATACGCTCAAAAAACTCATTTGTTATATCGTGCTACATTATTGGGTTTATTGAAGGCATTTCATATTATCACGGAGTTATTGATGTAGTGGGATCAGCAAATACCATACAGGTCGCAAAAAACTGTTGTTCCTGTTTTCTTATAAATGTAAATGGTTCACATTGATGACCATGATGTTGAAATTATAAATACCTTGTATGAGAAAACGTACTTTTAGAATCTAATCTAATCGATTAATTATTTCACGTGTAATGATTAGATAAGTTCTGTTTATTGCATTATCTCACGAGTTACATTTAAACAGACATTTTCAAAAGGTTTGTTTTATCTGGTTCTGGAATTCAACAATTTTCATAAAAAAATACTCTAATTATAAAATCACATGTGATGATTAGCAGTTTTTCTGTATCGTATGGTTGTTATTGTGCGTTGTTTCAGGTGAAGCTAAGAACTTGCCAGGTCGCAGCCATGGAGTGCCCTGCCACCGCGACATCTACTGCGTGCTATCGCTCGACCAGGAGGAAATATTTCGCACATCCACCATGGAGAGAACACTCAAGTTAGTACTATATTTAGCAGTTTTATGGTTTTAAGATATTCGTATATAGGCCTTGTGCAATTCCACCAAACTATACCACCAAGTCCCTATCCCGCAAAACAACTTTTAATAAATTCTCAGTGCAAAAGTTATAGATCCTTCTCCCTCTGATGCGTTTTACTCTTGGGAGAGTCATCGCGGTCCTCATGATGTGTTACTGTATATAACTCGTAACAGAATAACCTACTTGATATCTCTTATACTTTCGGAAACTCTTATCGCGCAACAGTTTATTACTTTCGCTATAAACGCAATGAAGAAATCTTTAGCGGTATTCAGCCTTGGCGTACTTAATGCTATTTTTAAATTTCCTGTCGAACCTATTAGATGTTTGTTTAGCGACGTGACGTGTCGTGTACCTTTAATGCCCGTTCCAGAGTTGACATTATAACGGATCCTTTGTCCGGTGTCCGGCCTCGCTTCCGGCGTTATCGGGTGGGAACCGTTTACCAGCCAACACATTTAGGGAGGGCAAATAAATTTATTGGGTCAAGGTTTCACTAGTTTGTGAATGAATGGGCAATTTAAATAGTTGATTCGTTAAATTGGAAATAATTGTACTTATTACAGTACATTAATGTTCTTGATATTAGTACGTGATATACTTTGCCTTGATTTTTCCTGGCAGAAATAACTCCCAAAATCTAGTTTCTGGAACTCTTAGTAGTAAATTAAAGATTTCCAAATCACCCCAAAAAACAAAACTAGCTGCGATTCAAAGGAAAAAAAAATAGTTTTTTTTTATTTACAGAACTCCAGCAGCCTAGATTACTCTCTAACAAATCCCCAAATAAATCATCAAAATTGATTCAGAAGTTTCAGAGGGTAGTTTTTTCTATGCGCAAATAACCATATATAAGTTTAAGATAAAGCCTATTTCGAAATCACAGATGGACTTAATTCTATTTATATGGATTTTATTATGGGCTGATAGGAAGCCCCAATAATGAACTCTCGATTGAATTTGTATTTTACGTTGGTTCTATAAAACACAAATTGCCAATCATGTGTTAAACGTAGGTATTAAAGAAACATAAACACTGAATAATTAAGTATAGCGGCTTATCGTTCAATTTACATACGGAGCGTACCTACTTGTTTATCGTTATCGAGGGTAAAGGTAGGTAATAATATTCACTGATCCAGTTCATTCATGTTTCATATTGGTATGTATAAGGTATGTAGGTTTGACTTAATATTAATTAAAGGAAAATGCTTTATAATATTAAATACTAATATTATAAAGTTGAAGAGTTTGTATGTTTGATTGAACGCGCTAATCACAGGATGTACCAATCCGATTTGAAAAGTTTAGATAGCCGGTAATAGCATCACGAGAAGAACCGCGGGACGCTACTAGTGTACTATAATAAATATACTTTCAATTGTGATTTGCTCGTGTACTGACTACTTTTTTTAGGCTGAACTAAATAAAGCGATATAGTACCTACACGAATGTTATATTAGAGATCTAAAAACTCAATTGCTTGTAAAGTCCAATAAGTTACATTCAAACTCCTATCTAACTACTTCCGTGTCCTGATCAACCGATAACGTCGATGTAGTTACAAAAAACAGGTCATTGAAAGCAATTCATTCATTAGTTTACTATTTTATTAAACAGCCCTGTCAATATTGAGTTAGTCACGAACTAAAGGAATTTATGATGTTGATAGATGACTAATGTTATGCTAGAGCCCATACTGTAGTCTGGTGACAGTCAATTATTTAAAACATCAAAATATGTTATTTGATATTTTGCTTATTATCAAATTATTTGCTATAGTCCTTCTATGATATTGGTTTTTGGAACTTAATCCATACATTATTTTCATGTTTGATTATGTAAACTGGTTTCTTCCACTGAAAATCTTATTTAGACTACGAGGAACAAGATTAAGTTGGTAATTTTCATTGCATATTTATTAATGTGCAGCTGCAAGAGCGAGGTGTTCTCTTGTATTTATGCGTGTACTACATCCGGCACTTTCATAGGTGCGTGTCACTCCTAATACAGTAATCCTATGTTTTGGCTAGCGTCGCTTCCATTGCTATTTATGGTTCATTGACAATCGAAAGGTTGTAAGTAGAAATCGGGATGTAGGCACTTAAGGTACGCGTAATGAACTTAGTGTTACTGATGGCTTGATTCATTGACTTGCTTGATGCGTTAACGGTACTCTTGTGAAATAAAGTTTTACACAATATTGGTTCCGATTCTGTTGTAAATCGCACTAAACTAATTTTAGTCACATCTCATCTCTTTCTTACGAACATTATTGAAAAGGATAGAATGTATTTTAAGTTGTCAAATTAATCTTTGCCGTCTTATTTTGCGTGTATTTAGGCGTAACCGCGATAGATGGCGACTAAATTATATTGATAACAAGCATTGGACTAATTTGACAGGACTAAATTTCTTACATCCTTTTCTTATGTTATTTGTTAGAAAGAAACATAGTGAGATTAAAATTAATTTAGTTGTGAACAACAGAATCAGGGCCATTGATGAATCAATGGGTAAGCACTAAGCACTCAGGAATGCAATCACTAAACGCGTCAGCTGAAAATCAGCGCTGCGGACAGAAGTTAGCTGAAATGGGGCTGAATGTCCTGTTTGGCGGCATATACAACATATTGCATAGTTTTGCTTTTACCTTATTGAGTTTGTCAAATAAATCTTTCTTTCTATCGATCTGGATTTCACGAAATTGCAGCAGAAGAAGCGTATAATTCATGTGTATTTCGAAGGACAGAAATAAATAAAACAGAAAATAATACTTTAATCGGGCCAGGGATCTAAGGGCGAACTCCTTCAAATCGCCAATAATATCTCTATCTGTATCGTCTGTGCAGTGTCTCGCAAGTTTAGAAACCGAAAGGGCATTTTTGCAGTAGGCCACTAAGCTTTTAAAATTAGAAGTCGTTTCCAAATAAAAAACAACGCCCTATTAATTATTTATATATTAAGTTACCTCGTTTTCTATTATTATAACTACTAACTAATTTACATTTTTATTTTCTTATCTAAGATATTATTTTCTCAAGAATGTGTCTCTTATGTGAGTTCAATTTTGACCTATAAATTTCGAAAGAGACAAACAAGCCTAATCGCGCAAGATCTCGGCTTAGTCAAAATTATTGGATTCCCTACTACACAAATCATAAACTGCAATGCAACAGGTGCTTGCATTTTTTCGTAGTTTTCATTCAAATATAGAAAGGGGGAGGCGTTATTGTGCTCTAAGGGAGGGCGGGCAGCGGCGCGCCACGTCCCGGATGTGTTTCCGGTGCGCGCGCGCCCGCGCGGAACGTCCCTTCCGCTCCACCGCCTCCACCCCTCGCCATTCAGTTTTTGGAATGAATGAGACTGAGCTGCCCGCGCTGCGGCAATGAATATAATTACTGCCTCCGCCAGTTTCGCTCCCTTCGATTAGTTGTGGGAACAGGAACTTGTTTACGACTGTCTGCCATTATCGATAGCAGGAAGCCGGGCTGGAAATGGCGGTTTGAGGATTTCTTAAGTGATGTCGAACGTCATATGAATTTATTGGTCTATGCAACATCTCAAAAATATCTGCTAATAAACCAGAAAATATCAAATGCTATTTTATTTGCAACTATAGTTTAGAAAAGAGATGACTCAGTCGTCCGATAGCCCCAAACCAGAACTCGCAGTATTTAAACGAACAATAGGCGTCATCAGGGAATGCCATGTGGGTGACTTCCCAAGATTGATAATAATGTAAACGTAATTATAATCTGGGGTTGACAATACAAAAATTATAGGATTGTTTCGTTTATCATATATGGTGAGCTGTTTTGTTTGTTAATGAACGGAAGCGATAATGATTTAGTGACCCGAGAGGTGAGGCCGCACTGGCGGATATCGAAGGAAATGTCACGTCACTCGTCGAGTTAAGTTAATGGGTTCTTTGTCTCGCGATACCTTATCACTGCACTTACTATGTGCCTCTGTCCAAACTATCTGTGTATACTTAACTATGTTTTACTGATATGATTTAGGTATAATATGTAATACCCATGTAAAAATATGTTGTGAAATATAATGAATGCTAGTTATGCCATTATTATTGGTTAAATGATTTCCTACATCCGCAATTCATTGATTCAATGTTTCATAAATAAATTAGTTATAATATTTTTTTCTTTTATATCAATGTCGTTACAGGATATAAATAAATATCCTGGGACATGACAATGGTCTGAAATCATCGTTATTAAAATGTTAATTTAGTTTTTCCCATTTAAGTGCTTATTTGGTGTACCTATAAATGTGTTTCCTTCAAGGTGGTCGGCCACGAGAATATAGTTTATATAAAACACATTTTCAGTAGCAATTCCGTGTAGAGAACGTCGTAAAAACACGTCCATATAATATGTCAGTAGTGCTTCTACATTAAACGGAAGCTTTTAAGTGATAAATTGGTCCCGGAACCGCGTGCCACGTAAAATGATCATCGGCCGCGTCTGAATGGCTCACGGGCCGAGCACCGGCAGTCTTAAGTGCAATGCTCTGGTTTGTTACACTCGGTGCTATTTTGTGCTCTTCAGTGCGCTCATTGCGCCGATGTGTGCCCTGCCCTGCCCGTGGAGTGTAGGTGTGGCTTTTGTGACCTATTTAAAATATCCGTCAAGAACGAGGCGGGATTCATAACGTGAGCTCTGCATTAAATGTATTATAAAATACATTATGAATGGAAGTTGGAGAGTCATGCGCTCTACTGTTGGTGAGCCTATAAATTAATTCGGTAGTAAAAATTGTAAGATAAGGCAGTTATCTAATAAACATGACACCTCATAGGTATCATTCGGAAGATCCCACGCATGTGATATAGTTTAGGTAATTAATTTAAATAGAGAATCGAACATAAACCTTAGATAACTTTCATTCAGGATAATTTGACGACATTTCAACCTATTGTTATCAAACGCTACATAACCATATGCATAATTTATTAACCGGTCACGCTTAATGCATTGAATATTATAGTATTGAAGGCGTGAACTATGTGTAATGGTTGTACGCCCCCGCTCAGCTGGTGGCGGTTCCGCCTCCGGTTTATAAATATCGAGCCGGCGCCGGATGCGCCTGACACACCGCCGTTTCTTATACACACACTCAGACAAGTCAATAAACCCCTTTATTGAGTTATTATCATGTTTTACAAATAGCTCCACACATTATTTTCATCTTACGTGTAGGTACATGACGCCTAGGGTAGCCCGATAAGTATCTGATTGAAAGGGCTTGATTGACGCAATCTAAGGCGCCATTTATGATGTTCAATAATAATTATAGAAATGCTAACTTTATCAGGAGAATTTCTGTCATTTGTGCATGTAAAGTTACATTAAATTCCTACTAGAACGTTTCGATTTCGGGATCTGTATTTAAGAATACCCTGCTTTCCGTGCTATGATAACGATAATGACGATGGTTATAATAGATTGCTGACACTATCTATACATATGTTTATCACAGGTAAATGCTATCGATGACATCACGCTGCGCTTTATCTATCTCAAAAACCAAACACACAGACGTGATCGATGTGGTGTGGATGCACGGATTTTTACGGTGTGATGCCGACTCCGAAATTAACCATTCATTAATTTACTACACAAACATAACATCGGCTTCGTAGTATAATTAGAAATTCCACGAAGGAAGGAAACATTGTCATGTGGCTTAATATGGAGATTAACATTCATTATAATTCCATTACCAAAAACGTAATGTCAATCGAAACTTTTGTAAATACAAAAGTAACAATGAGTAGTGTTCGCTCGCTTGGGAAGGTTACGAGAGATGTATCATCGTTGGAGTGACAAACTTTCACCTTTGAATAACCGAGCCCACGCCGCGCCTGCGCCCGCGCAACTACGTACTATTTAATCGAATTCGTTACATCATGAAGCGAGTAGAATTCTTAACTCACTAGATACTTTTTTAATACAATTATGCCGACATTTCTATCTTTAAGTTTCATGCTAAGGCACTGTCTAGGATTAAAAAAAGTTACTTGTTTTAAGCACACTGGTGGCTAATAAAATACCTTCGTTCGTTAACATCCACTAATACCAATGTTTTCAGCTTAGATCGAATTCAAGCTACATAAAGTTTTATTACCGTTTTCTCGGAAACTGCAAGTCAATTAAAGCATTTTATTGTTCCGCCCGAGCGATTGCATTATTCGATATTGTAAACGGGTGAATTTCAACCGAGTTCGTTTGTTTGCAAGTTAATTGCATTGCATTTATTTTATTATTTTAACAGCAGCTTGGTAGGCATCTACAGGAAGTTTAAAATAGCTATCAATATGTATGAAGCCATTTGTTGTCTATTTGCTTAATAATTGTGGGTGGCAAAACCGATGAAGGTGCCAGGCGGACACCCCACGCGCCTGTAACTAGGACTCCGCTATAAAATATCTTGCCATTCGAAAGCTCGATAACGAATGTTTGATTGTATTATTTAACATGAGTAAATATATACGTTCCTGATAACTTTGACAGTCGATCCCAATCGTAGACACACTCGCGCAGCGTCAATGTTATTGCCCGCTAACGTATTTATAGGCGAATCACTTCTAACTATCATTTATTTAATTGCAGTCCATTTTTCGGAGAGGAGTTCCAGTTCGAGGTGCCTCGAAGATTTCGATACCTATCCATATACGTGTTCGATCGTGACAAGCACCTCAAGCAGGACAAAGTGCTCGGGAAGGTGGCTATCAAACGAGAGGATCTGCATAGGTACAACAATAAAGACCATTGGTTTGCGCTGCGACCGGTCGACGCAGACTCGGAGGTGCAGGGCAAGGCATATATCGAACTCACGCTCGAAGATTCGAGAAAAAGGTTACGAATGGAGCCGAAGCCGCCCGACCCGGACCCGATCTCCGACAACTGTTCGACGAGGAGTAAAGGCAACAATCTCGTTAGACTGTCCGAATACTGCAAGGAGAGCATGAGGTTCGGATCTTGCTCGAGCTCGACGAGCAAGAAGCTGCTGAGTACCGTTGCGACGGAGCCCGCTCTGTCGCTGTCGCGGTCGGAGAGCCTGAAGGATCGAGCCCAATGGGCGACGCGGACGAAACCCCCCATGCACGCCATGTTGGAGTCGGACACGTCCCCCACACCCACCGCCGCCGACTACTGGTCGGACCCTGAGAGACACTGCGCTGCCCGCGTCGGACACGACACTTTACGGCTTCGAGTGTTGGAATGTTCGGAGCTCACCACCAAGAACGGACAGTGCGATCCGTTCGCTCTCGTCACGTTATTGTACTCGAACGGGCGAAGAGTAGAAAGACGTACGAAGCCTAAAAAGAAGACTGTTAACCCCCAATTTGACGAAATATTTTGTTTTGATCTCGTTTCCGAAGCTGACCCTAAGGATAAGGATGGCTCGCAATCGGTAAGTTCTCAAAGCATTCCTTGGTAATCCTCTTGTATCCTGAGCATAAATTATTACTAATGTTATTTGTAAAATTGTTGGCTCTACAGGCGGGCGTGGCGTGCGAGGCGCGAGTCTCCGTGTGGCACGACGCCGCAACACCTGTCTTCCTCGGAGAAGTGCGGTTACAATTGCGACAACCTGCACCTTCTCCTATGCGTGCTTGGTGAGTACTATAATCTTCTTTTTTCTTCCTCCTGCCTAAAGTTTCATTTATTTCTAAAATAAAGACCCATTTCCAGCTAAATTGACTTGTTTCAAATGTGCAGGTTTTTCCTAACGTCCCGCGCGGGCGGCGCCTTGTCCCGAGGCGCGACGCCCCCGGGGACGCGGCTCTCGGCCGCCGGTAGCGCCACCCTCGGCTCCCTAAGGCTATTACTACAATACACCGTTGACCATGTGTTCGCGTTACAGCACTACAGAAGACTCGAGGAGTTGTTTCTACGTAGTGTGCATCATAAGGTAGGTTAATACCACACATACGTACAGTAGTACCCAGCTAATATGGCTTACCGATGTACCTGCGCAGAAGATACATTTTCAAAGCGCGAGAAACGCTATTGGTCGGCAGCTGCAGCCATGTTAGCGCGCGCCGTGCGGAGGGGCGTGACTAGACGTAGATTCACGGCGCGCCATATCAGTTGAGTACTACTGTACCTGTTTGATGCGCTGGATTTAATACTCGAGCAAGACGAGTTACTGCTTACGTCCTAGCTTATCCTAGCCATACATATCCTTGCAAAAAAAAAGCATTCTGACCAACACCTAGAAATAACCACAAACATTTTTTGACTGTCCAAACAAAAATAAATCATTGAGAAGGTTTTTTACGATATCAATTTCAATATCCTCTTAATTGTCCACTTGCAGCCTATAACGACGTCGGCGGTGTACATACTGGGCGAGATAGTGTCCAGTAAGACTGACGCAGCGCAGCCGCTAGTGAGGCTCTTCACTCATCATGATCTCATCGTGCCCATCGTCAGGGAGCTCGCAGATGCAGAGATATCTGTGCTCACGTCAGTTGCTTTTATTTATTACTCACTCATCCAGTTCATTTAAAGTATGACAGTATTTTTCCGAAGTTTTATTTGCGGAAGCTTGTCTTGTTTCTGTATTTAGTTAATATTAAGACTTGGTTTCGGTAGCGTTACCGATCCTTCCCCCCTCCCCAATGAGCTCTGGCGACCTTAATCACGCGTAGGAACACAACGTAAAATTATTCAGCTGCGGTATTTTGTAAGGTGGAGGTACTTCGCCAGTCGAGCCCTTTGTGTTCATAAACGCTGTACTTCACTTTAATTAGAATTCAGTTCCATTCGTTATTAGCCCAGTAAGCAGGTTTAAACACTCAATAAATACAAATACAGAAATGATTGAATTTTATTTTTAAAAAAATGTGGCCCCTTCAATTCAAGATAGCGGCTAACGCTGTCACTCCTCAAGGTCGAAAACTAATTTTTTTCATGAGTAGCCCGTACCTTAGCAATACAAATCCTCCTCTGTAGGGCAAAGCTTCCTTTTTTGTGGCCACTGATTGGATTATATATTGTTGTTCCATTGCAGTGACGCAACGACAATATTCCGCGGCAACACGCTAGTATCGAAGATGATGGACGAGGCGATGCGGCTGAGCGGCGCGGCGTACCTGCGCGCGGTGCTGCGGCCCACGCTGGCGGCCGTGCTGGCCGAGCGCCGCCCCTGCGAGATCGACCCCGCCAGGGTCAAGCCCTCCGCCGCCATCGCGCCCAACCTCGCCAACCTTAAGGACTATGTTGAACGGGTATGTCGACACTACGCCACCGACACTTTACCTGACCATATTTTTTATTCCACTTCAAAAAGAGTGGATTTGTGCAGGGCCAGAATTGTTTCGACTGTGCCGGCTAAAAGGAGTTTTCTTCCGCGGACGCTTGGATTGTGGAATGAGCTCCCCGCCGTGGTTTTCCCAATGGAGTACAGCATGGGGTTCCTCAAAAGGATGTGAAGAGGTTTCTTCAGGGTCGACAACGCACGAGTGATACCCCTGGTGTTGCAAGCGTCCATAGGCTACGGTAACTGCTTACCATCAAGCGGGCTGTATGCTTGTTTGCCACCTTAGCGGTATAAAAAAAGGGTCGGCAACGCGCGAGTGATACCTCTGGTGTTGCAAGCGTCCATAGGCTACGTTAACCGCTTACCATCAGGCGGGCCGTATGCTTGTTTGCAACTTGCAACTTTAGTGGTATAATAAAAAGGGCCAGTTACCAGAGTACGGGCCGTGAGCATTTCTCGTTTTTTATCGATACTTTTACTGAGAACATATGAAAAGGAACCCATTTCGACATTTTGTTTGACTATAAATTAACTAAGTGAATGATATATCTGTGAATGCATCTATATCGAAACTGCTCACGCTTTGCACAAGGTAACGTTGTTATCGCTATCACTCCATAATATTTTAACTCTATGATGGTAATTGTTGGAGGTTCTATAAAACTATCAAAGTGCTGGCTCATAGTAATCCGTCAAAAATGTATGACAAGGTTCATTCTATACCCAGGGAAAAGTCTAAAAAGTGTAGATTTTATTCAATATTGAGATTATTTTTCTGATGAACATATTTGACGCCTTATAACTAAATATATTTTGGTTTTCATAAACGCGTGAACAATGTATATGAATACACCTTTATTGTTATTTGTCAGGTATTCGCAGCAATAACATCATCGTACGCGATGTGTCCGACGTCGATGTGCCGGCTGTTCGACGCGCTGCGGCAGTGCGCCGCGCGACACTTCCCGAGGAACGCCGAGGTTCGGTACTCCGTCGTCTCGGGGTTCATATTCCTCAGGTTCTTCGCGCCCGCCATACTCGGACCGAGACTGTTTGATCTCACCACCGAACAGATTGTGAGTTACATTACTTTGAGTTGTATAATATAATATACTAGCTGCCCGGCGCAACTTCGTTCGCGTGGTGCTACCCTACCCTGCGGTGCTACCCAACCCTACCCTTCACTACCCTACCCTACTCTACCCTACCCTACCCTTCACTACCCTACCCTACTCTACCCTACCCTACCCTACATCGACTGCAGCTCCATCTGCCGGGCTGATTCGTGAATCTAAACCATCCAGGGCGCCACCCAAACGCATACAAAAAAAAAACATTCAAATCGGTCCAGCCGTTTAGGAGGAGTTCAGTGACATACACACGTGCAGAAGAATTTTATATATAATATAGTATGTTGCTGTCAAGGATTACTTGAATGGTTCAGTGCTTCAGTTATTGTCGATAGTATAATTTGTTTTTCTGTGATTGATCCTCAATGTTCACCATTTAAATTCAAATGTATTTTTTTTATACTATGAAGTATACAAACAAGCATAGGGCCTGCCTGGTGGCTAGTGGTTACCGTAGCCATATGGACGCTAGCAACTCTAATTTGTATGGCATTGAACTAGCACCGCCTAGCTGCAATTGGCGGCGCCTGATCCTGCGCCATACAAATTAGACTTAACGTTAACCGTATCGAGCGCGTTAAAAAACTCGCACTAAGCCCACTGACTCACGCGCAGGAATACAACATTCGAAGTTAGTTAGCTGCGGTATTCTTTAAGGTACTTCCGCAGTCGAGCTGCTCGTTGAGCGAATAAACGCTAATTCCTACCTCTCTTTAAATCAACGTCAATCTTTGATTATTATTAGTTATTGCTAGTCGTTTGGTTAATAAATTGTAAGCTCAGGAAGACCACATCACTCTATGAACAGAAAACTAATTAGAATGTTTTTTTCCTGATGATCTTTATTTCGTTTATTTTTATTACCGATAAATAACTAAACTATAAATATTGTTATTTCAGGACCCGCAAACAAACAGAACACTGACACTAATCTCGAAGACAATCCAGTCGCTAGGCAACCTGGTGAGCAGTCGGTCGGCGCAGCAAGTATGCAAGGAGGAGTACATGGCCGAACTGTACCGCAGCTTCTGCACGCCCAGACATGTATGTTTATATAACTTTTATAGATAAGGATGGTAAAGTGTAAGAGCTCTAGCTATCTTGGGCAGCTGCCGTAACATTTTTTTTTTTATTTTATTTATTTTATTTTGACAACATACAGTCATTAAATAACATTTTTACAAAGTATTATCTTAACTTAAAATTTTAGACTTTGAGTGTCAACTATTGTATTGTTAATTATTTATATTAGTAGGTAATACACAGACAGAAAGGTTGGCTTATCATTTATATACGAATAAAGCAATACCACAGAGAACATACTTACATACTTGCAGGACCCGTTTGATCGCCCTCAGCGGTCACAAAATGTGCAAACCTAAATAGTATCAAAACAAGATCAAGCAGGCTATCCCGAAAGGCTCTCGACGTAATTCTATTGCACATTATTTTGCATTCTATTATTATGTCCCGAGTGGTAAATTGATTTCATGTTTTTTGTATATTTATTTACAGGGTGCAAGCAATAAAGCAGTTCCTAGAAATTATCTCCACCAGCACAGATACGCAAAACAATAATATTCAAGAGACGCCTGTTCTACTAAAAGAAGGGTACACATATTTTTTATTATAAACATGCCTGTTGTATTAGTTTTATTATTATGACAAAAATACTGATTTTAAAATTTCTTCTCATTTTGCTTCATTGGATTGATAAGATATGGGTAAGTTGAGTAAATGTAATACCGTATCACATAGTACAATTATATACTACTCTTGGTTATTACCTCTATGATGAAAACAAGCTTATCGACTGTGAATTCGCAACATGCCCTATCTTCATTTTTGCTCAGTTTGAGAATTTCACAGTATAATCCCATTTTATACAATTCGCAGAGAGAAAAAACAGTGTAGTTAAAATGTGGCGCCAAAACAGACTTCATTCTACTATCAACATTGGTATTAACATCGACTGCGCAATGAATATTATTAAACAGTGGAATCCTTAAAAATGGAGATAACACATTTTGCCAATTCACCGAAGTTATGTCAGATTATTGGATTTAAACATTGTCGCTTCGGCTTGTT